>CAIGQW010053658.1:521676-550932 GCA_903798125.1 Danio choprae | reverse complement strand
CACGGTGGCGCAGTGGGTAGCACAATCGCCTGACAGCAAGAAGGTCGCTGGTTCGAGCCCTGGCTGGGTCAGTTGGCATTTCTGTGTGGAGTTTGCATGTTCTCCCCGTGTTCGCGTGGGTTTCCTCCCGGTGCTCCGGTTTCCCCCACAATTCCAAAGACATGCGCTATAGGTGAATTGGGTAAGCTAAAATTGTCCATAGTGAATGAGTGTGTATGGATGTTTCCCAGTGATGGGTTGCAGCTGTAAGGGCATCCGCTGCGTAAAAACATATGCTGTATAAGTTGGCGGTTCATTTCGCTGTGACGACCCCAGATTAATAAAGGGACTAAGCCGAAAAGAGAATGAATGAATGAATGAATATATATATATATATTAAATAATCTAAGATCAAATATAGGACAATTTCAACACAGTATGCGAGGAACCAGGACCTTTCTCGTCCCCCACTGTCGCCACTCTTCCTTTTATCCACCCAGAGCTCCTACTGTATGTGGGTCTTTAGACTAGTGTGTGGTGCAGGTGCTCATTAACATTTGCTCCACCTGCCTTGCTTTTGTCCCACAGCTTTCGGCCTTCCCCATCTCATCAGGAGGTTTCGTATATACCTCCATCACTCCTCACAAGCCAGGTAATGACCTCAAGAGTGCACTCCACTACACACATCCTGGGGTACAACACAGAAGAGGCAGGAGAAAGAAGATGGAAAGATGTGGATGGATAAAGGTGAGAGATGGGAGAGAGCAAAAAAACAAAAAACAAAAACAATGGCCCACTTTCTTGATCACACCGTCATTCACCGTTTAACCATCTCACTCACAGGCTAATCTGCCATTGTTGTTTCTACTGGTTTAAATTTGAGTTTTTTTCTTGCTTCTTCTGGTCACGCGGTACTGTGACATGATTGTTTAAAAAAAAAAAAGTGCGATTTGACTATCTACACAGCTATGGTAGTGTTTTGAGATTTTTCCACTCTGTACAATGTCTGTGTCGTATAAATGAAAGGCTGAATGATATTTGTGCCAATTCACCTAAATCTGTTGCCATGTGAATGGGGTAAAAGTGTCACTGGATACCTTTTTTGTGGATGGATTTTACTCCCCAAACTCCTGATTTACTCCTCCAACTGTCCAACTCAAAGGAGGGTGGTCTGGTGGGGGTCCTACTTTGGAGGTGTGTAAGAGACACCAGCAGGGCTGGGCCCAAAATAATGAAGTTGGAAAGTGAACAAGGATCATACTTCCACAAGCCTCTGAGACAGCAACGAGTACCTTCTCGACCGCATCTTGGCAGTGACAACCATAAAGGAATATGGGGGACTCACTCTCTGGCATCTATTGTCTATGGATGCCAGAGAGTGATCCCCCCCATTCCCTTGATCTCCATGCTCCTACCTATTGCAGTGGATAGCAAGCCAAGCTTTTCCAGCACCACCCTCAAGCATCCACAGTGGCAGATTCTGCTCAATCTCAGCTCGCAGCACTCCAGATTCCCTAAGGAGCACAACAGGGTAACAAGGTTCAGTGTTCAGAACAAAACGTCAGTGTTCACCTGGCAAACGTTGGGGACAATATTTAATCATAAAATAAACAAATAACAAAATGAAAGTGAGTAGCAGCCCCTCACAAATTGCCTCTCTTGTCTTTAATATTTCAGGGGTGTATGTGAGATTTGAGGTTTGTATGTGGTGCAGGTGTCAGTCATTAATATTTGCTCCACCTGCATCACTCCTCTCCCACAGCTCCCAGCCCACCTCACTCATCATACACCCTCATACCACCAGAGGCCAGTGGGCAATAAGGTGGGGGCCCCCTCTGGAGGTCTGTAAGTGGGACTTCAGAGGAGAGGCTGCCAATGGGGGTGAGGCCAATGCAAGTAAAGAGAGAGAGGGGTGGGGGTGTTGGAGGGGGCTGGTCTGGTGGGGAACCTACTTTGGAGGTGTGTGAGGGGCAAAATGATGCAGTCGGAAAGTGAGAAAGGTCACACTTCCACAAGCCTCTGAGACAGGAAGGAGCACCTTCTCGACCTCATCTTGGCAGTCACGAACCTGCAGGAATTTGGGCTCAAAAAGAGATTGAAGGAAATTTCAACATTTTTCATTGAGTTACCTAAATACACAACCAGCTGAGAGGCTCCCCTCACTCATGGTGCCTTGTTGCAGCACTGGATGCCTTTTTGTGGATGCTTTTTAACTTTTCTTTATGGCAGCAGAGGCTGTTCAGTGAATGGTGCCGAGTCCATCCATCCCTCTGGCAAGCTCTTTTAGCACCATCTATTGTCTCAGATTGTGTTCAATCCTTGCTTTCTAATAATCCCCTTGCATTGCAAAAGCTTCTGAGCAGCTAGAACAAAACAAGTTAACAAGGTTCAGTTTTTAGAGACAGTGGCAAGAACTGGGAAACACTGAGACAATAATAAGGAATCATTCATGACAGGTCATTGAATAATTAGAAAATTTAACCCAATTATTCCACATATACTATGGTTATCACAGCTAAATACACTGTTCAGATGTTGTATTTGTGTAGTACTAGTTTCTTACACATCAAAACGACAAAGTACATTAGGTGACAACCCCTTATCTGCCTCAAAACTAAAACAGCAACATAAAATATTTCAAGCTTGGTCCTTTTAATCTTGGCTCGCAGCACTCCAGATTCCCTCAGGAGCACAACAGGGTAACAAGGTTCAGTGTTCAGAACAAAACGTCAGTGTTCACCTGGCAAATGTTGGGGACAATATTTAATCATAATTAAATAATAAAGGACCAAGCTTGGTTCTTTCCTGTCATTCCTTCATTTACCCTTCAGGAACACCTGTAGGACTCAAGACCAGTGTGTGGTTCAGGTGTCACAAAAAACATTTCCTCCACTTGCCTCATCACTTTCCCACGGCTCTTATCACACCCACATAATGTTTACCCACATCACCCGCCGCAGCCTAGGAATACCCTCAAGACTGTGTTCTGCCCTCCACCTCATCACTCCTCCTTTTATCCTTCAGGAGCACCTGTGGGACTAGTGACCCATTAACATTTGCTCCACCCATCCCACCTGTCATAGATATTATCAAGTTCTGGACCAGACCTTACTTACAAATCTTATTGTTCAATTTGTAAATAAATTTGACTTTATTTATTACCTGAAACAATTTCCAGTGATTGATGTTTCCATTGATGCTAATGCTAACCAAATATCCAAAAGATCTAATGCTTTAGAAAATTAGCATACAGATCTGGCTCCATTTTGGTACATTACACTTCCTACATTACTCAATTTCTGATAGAAAAACAATCAGGCTTTCTTTAAGAATAGCTCCTGATATTTATCAAGAAATCATTGTAAAGTGCTGCTATATGTAGCGCCATTAAATCTAACTGAAATGTCAACAAAGGCTTTGTACACATTTTCTCAGTTGGCCTGTAACAGTTAGTGTTGAATCAACTCAGTATGTGTTCCTGGGCCGCTTGAAGTGTGTTTTGGCTACGAAATTCTGTGTGCATTATTTATACATTTGTGTGCTGTGTGTGTTTTGGCTGGCACTGCTGATTCAGATGGAGCCGATAATGCATGGGTGGAATAAGGCCTAATGTCTGAGTGTCATAATCATCAGATCGCGCAGAGCTGGTAACGCTGCACACAAACCTGTGCCAGATTTAGCAGCTCTGTGTAAGGACATACTCTTAAAGGGACAGATGCCCAGAGCGTACACATGGTACACAGACTGACATTAGCAGAAAGATAATGACAGAAATTCGACAATCCTGCAAAAATAAAAATGACTTCACTCATGTCCAAAATTAAAGTCACTGCTGCCAAATGCTTGAGAATTGAAAGACCTAATAGTCTTAAATTTAGCATTTTGCACACTTTATTAGGAAGTATTATAACCAGTCATGCCTTTGTTACCCTTATGAAGGGTACTGGGTTGCGGCTGGAAGGGCATCCTCTGTGTACATATGCTGGAATAGTTGGTGGTTCATTCTGCTGTGGCGACCCCTGATATATAAGGGACTAAGCCGAAGGAAAATGAATGAATGTGGTGACTGAATTCTCATCATAAACAACAGTGCAGCTATAAAGTAAGAAAAATATTCCTTTCACAGCTTCAGTAATTATAATGTGAGGTTTTGTACATGCATGTGTCTGAAATACAACATACTGTTTCCTTAAACACACACAAACATTTTGTATTCGAAAATTGACAAAACATTTACAAGTATTGGGATTTGACTGAAGCAACTGAAACAATGATTCAATATTCAAGTGTTTACCCAAAAATGCAAGACAGACAGTTATTAAGGTAATTGTAAAAATGGGCCCTTATGAATGTTAAAAAGAAATTTCCTAGAAATTTGGTTAATTGCTTAATTTGTTCTCTTTTTATCACTCCATAATTCAGACTGTTATGTCTGGTGTATATGAATGCTGCCAAAGTGAAGAAAAAATAATAATAATTTTGAAGTCCACAGACGCAAATAAACAAAGTGCAATGAAATACACAAGTTGAAGCGTGTGTTAAATGTTTTCTGTCCCCTAGTCTCAAACAACACATTACGAAATGCCAAGCAACCCACAATCTCAAAACTGACCACTGCATCTTTTTTGCCTGTAGTATCTTTGCAATTGCTCAAATGTACATATATATTTTTGCCGCTTTTGGAGTGACAAAGTGCAGGTGTTTAGAAGGTCTGAATTTACACTACACAAACTAATAATGTACATCAGAGTGCTTATCAACCGGTAGCTAATCTGAATCAGTATATCAAGATTTCCAATGCATGAGTAGACCTAACACAGCAGAAAAGGAAACACCTTTATACATGAAATAAACCAGAAATAAAATATACACCTGTCTTAAAGGGATAGTTCGCCCAAAAATGAAAATTCTGTCATCATTTACTCACTCTACTTGCTCCAAACCTGTCGGAGATTCTTCTGTTGAACGCAAAAGAATATATTTTGAAGAAAGCTGAAACCATTGACTTACATTGTATTAGTTTTTTCTACTATGAAAGTTGAAGGTGACAGGTTCAGCTTTCTTCAAAATATCTTCTTTTGTGTAAAACAGAAGAAAGAAACGCACAAAGATTTGAAATCACTTGAGAGTGATAGTGAGTAACTTTTCATTCGTGGGTAAACCATCCCTTTAAAGTCGTCCAGTTTCAATTGCACTTTATGATCACAGCATCCATCCCAGTGTTCAATCTGATAGTTAATCTGAACAGTAACTCTTTAATCGGTTTAATGGCATGACCTAATCTCCGTGCGTGACTAATGTCGCACCCCAGACAACATATCTGGCACATAGGCTACTGGTTGAGTCACTGTATACAAGCGTGCCGTTCTACTTTCACACTTATTTTAAAGTTACGTGTCTAGGGAACGTACTGTATATAGAGTGTGTCTCCCTCATTGTGTTGTACTGTGTCAATATTGTCTGTCTGTCTCCGTTGGTTTGAATTTCTCTTCATCTCAGAAAGCGTTCAGTCGAGGATGGCCCACCCAAAAAGAGTCAGAGACCTCTCGACTGCACCGCGACTCTCGATGTGTGTGTGTGTCTGTGTGTGTGTGTGAGAGAGAGAGAGAGAGAGAGAGAGAGAGAGAGAGAGAGAGTCAGAGAGAGAGAGACATCACGACCCCACGCAAAAGTTCGCTGAGGTAGGCTACGTGTTGTTTCACTATGACTGACAGCACTAAAAATACACACACAGAGACATTAAATCCACAGCGAACTATTCATAGGCACAATGGTGTTTCTATGCTAAGAGGTATCCCCAATTAAACAAATTGAACCCGCATAAACGCTGACATCGATTGATATTCTTGGCCAGAATTTGTAAACATATTAGCATTTTAGCACTCCTGGGAGCTGGTCTGTCATGAGCACAAACTCAAGATATTTGATGTTTTAGTATATAAAATTAGAAAATGGCCTTACCCTGTGACACAACACTGTATGTGAGCTTTAAAGTGTTTACAAAAATATGTTAGATGTGTTTAAAGCAATTTTGTCTAAAATACAGACTGGAAGAGTTGTCAAAGCTTAATGGTGACAGTTTTGTACTTCTATTTAATTGTTTACTCATTGTTACTGGTATTTAGGTTTCATTATTGATAGTTTTGATTTGGTAAAGATTTTCTTGGTCTTGTTTTTTTTTTCCTGATCATCTAAAATCAACGCAAATATCTTGAGGTTAATCGATGCTATAGCCTACAAAATACTATAGCACATATGAACATGTAAAACTAATTCACATTGAATATTAATTGAATATTGGAAATTAATATTAACATTTGTTCTGTTATTTTAAAATGATATTGACTGTTTTTTTTTCAGGTATTTATTGCAATCATAGTTTTACTACAAATGCCATGGTTAAACTATGTTTAGTGAAGCAAAACCTGGATCTAAACTAAGTTTAAAAATAATAGCTGTTATAATGCCCTCACAAGTCAGTTTACAATGATACTTTGTGGCCCTCACTAGCACAGTCAAGACTGAATGCATGTACTGGTTGTTAAAGCTAACACACACGCACGCACGCAGAGCTGTCTTAACACCTGCTAACACATGCTTATCTCACTCTTCAATCGCTCACACTCGCTGACATTTCCTCACACGCTGTGCATGTGTTCAAAGCAGTCTTGAAATTCTGTGTGTGAGTGCAAGTGTATAAGTGTTTGGGTGTGGATGGTATTTTTCCTGACGTTTCCCTTTTCTTTCTCACATGTAGTTCAGTTTTCTTGGATGTCACAATCATTCACACCCTCCTGTCAAGGAAAATGCTGAATGAAACATTTAACACTTAGCATTTTCCTTTTTAATACACGCTACCTCATTCGCTCTTTTAGCCACAGTTTTTGCAACACACCATGAAAGCATGAACATGCATAAGACCCCTAATGCCACTGCACACTAAACTAACTTCTAAGTTGTTAACTATATATGTAGGCTTATTTTATTTTCTAAACTTTTCTCACTTATTTCTTGTTCAAGTCAGAATTTTTACAGCAAGAAGGTCGCTGGTTCAAGTCCTGGCTGGGCCAGTTGGCATTTCTGTGTGAAGTTTGCATGTTCTCCCCATGTTCACGTGGGTTTCCTCCAGGTGCTCCGGTTTCCCCCACAGTCCAAAAACATGCGCTATAGGTGAATTGCATTTTTCAGGCACCCCAAAATGCTGTGTCATATAGATAAACTGCAAAAACTTAAATTATTTAACTTTTAATATGGTGTTGTGTAAACACTCTTAACTATTGACTTTAGCCAGTAAGACAATACACAAAACACTGATAACTCTGTACAGTAGAAATGTCAGGCAACTACATCCTATCATCAAGGACACTTTATAGGCAAGTACATATTTTTCCCCCCCCCAAAATTTCTCCTGTTTGTATCCAATTTTACAATGTACTTTGTGGAGTTCTTGAGATATAATAAAATGTGCTTGTATAGTCGAAAGTCCACCTCCATTTCCTTCTCATTTCACAGTTTGGAGAAGTTAATAAGACATCAGCTGCCTCTACTCTTCCTTCCATCCTGCCCTCCAAACCTTCAGCAGAAAACAAAGGAGAAGCCCCATCCACCACGCAGTCAACAAATGTTCTGCAAGCGGTAAAAAAAAAGCAGAACGTCTCCTTAAAAAAGGCCTGTGAAAGTCTTTCGAAATGTGAGTTGTGAAACGTGGTGTTGTCCCTCCGGTCCTTGGCTGTTGTTTTATTTAGATTGTGGTTGCCATAGAGGTGTCTGGTGTTAAAATGCGCTGATGGTTTGAGATATTTTAACCCGTCGCAGCGCTGAGAGGCTCGTGTTAATTGGATCCTTGACCTCCGACCTTCTCTCGCACTCCTTCGCTCTCCGTGTCTCTGGGTTTGCGTTTTGTCTCCCAAATTCCCTCAGCACAACTCTGTTTAATCCTGAGCTGTCAGCGCTAGTTCCTGTTAGCCGCAACATTGGGCTTTAATTCACTCTCCTGTCATCTCGTTGGGTTATTAGGCCCTTTCTCTACCATTTCCCTTGTTCCCATTTGATTGTGATAGGATATTTCTGGTTTGTGTGTGTGTGTGTGTGGCTGTGTGAGTGCTTCATCAGGCTGTTGTCCACAGTCCAGTGACTCAGTACAGCTGACTAATGAAGTGTCTGCTCCACAGCACATTTATTACAGCACAGCCATATATAAACAACCTGTAAACACCAAACAAAGGACATCGGATGCGTTTTACACACTTGGTCATTTTTATCCAGTAGGGCAAGTAAAGGTCATGGTGGTCAAAGGAAAGATCAGGAGTGGAGAAAAACTACGTTGTAAAATGTTAGCTAATCTTAATTTGTCGATTGTGAGTTACCTTATGATTTATAGCAGAAAATTGGTTTAATTAGACAAAATTGCATTTTTAATTCTATCTATGGGATATTCTACCAGAAACATACATTTTCACTTATTTCAAGAGTTCGCACTTAGCTGATGATTGAATATATAAAGCGAGTTTGGCATGCTGTCCCAGGAGAGAGCCCTGAGCTCATGAGATCCTCGAGCCCGGAGCTCCCTCCCGTTTGCGGGGCGAGAGGGGAGTTTGAGCTCAGGTAGGTCTCGAGAACTCCCATACTTGTTATGCAAACTTGAATGCAAATTATGAATACTTATGGAGAGAAATGTTGCTGATTGATAGTTCATTTATGATGTTGATTTGGTTTGGTCAATTTACTTATGTTACATGTTTTTGGCTTGTGGGAGGAAATCGGAGAACCCGGGGAAAACCCACGTGAACACGGGGAGAACATGTAAACTCCACACAGGAATGTCACTTGGCCAGGTAAGATTTGAACCAGTGACATCCTTGCTGTGAGGCAACGGTGCTAACCACTGGGCCTCCGTGCCGCCCTGTCAAGAAAAGGGGAGGAGTAGGGGTGGAAGGGGGGATTCTTCGGGACGAAGATGGCTAAGGTGAGATACTCTGGTTATTTATAGCGATTTAGGAATCATCTGATTGGTGGGTCATGCATTAGCTAATGCGGGACCAGCTGCAGTCAATCATAAGCACGTGTTCCTCTCAAAATTAGTTTATGAATAAACTTCACAAAAAATGTGACAGGGCCTGACCTTTAAGCTTGTCTTCCTCAAAAATCATACAAAAACAAGCATAAAATCATACAATTCAATGATAGAACACATCCTTGGTCACTGTCAGCTTCTCCATCAAATGATGTCACTTTCGAGTCATAGCCTTAAAGGTGTATTGCATGCATTTTATGTTAAATTTTATGCAAATGTGACAGGACTGACCAAAACATGGGAACAGTTGTAAATATATTTGTATTATATATTTGTAGTAGTTATGTGTAGAGTTTATTTATAATTTCATGCTTTTGAATCAATTGGTGTGAATGATCAACAACTTAAACTTGCCATTTCTGAAGTTTTGTTTTTCTAAATAACAGTTTTTAGCAAAACTATTAAAGCTGTAGGTTCAATTTGGCTGAGGACAATGACAGGGTTTGTGCATTTGACCAAGTGTTTTTAATAAAAAAAAATCAGAGAACCAAATGACATATTCCTTTACAAACCACTCACAGAAATCAACCATCAGTCCATTTTAGATATTTTTGGGATGAAATATGTTTCATTCACTGTGTTTATGTTTTTATTTCAAGGACAGATAATGTACGTTTCTGGTAGAATATCCCATATGTAGGAAAAAATGATGAGTAGTAGTAACAAAGTACACGGCAGTACCTTGGGTTCACCGGAGTCCGAATGAACACTAATGATTCTCCGTTCAGACATTTTATACAGTTTCTTCCCATTTAATCATGTTAATAAGGTTTCTCTTTGAATGTTGATTAAGAGCAATCCCAGACCATTTGGTAAACTCACTCAACATGGTTTCTCCTTGAATGTAAATTAGGCATAACAATAAGGTGTTGCCCTTCCGTTCCCAGATCTTTGATGGACTTATGAGTGAGAGCATTCACTGTTTAAAATTGATGAGGTTAAAAGAATCCCTTTTGATCAACAGATGGTTCTTGATGACTCATTACCTTTCCCATGCTACAGTAAGTAAATTATCACTCCAAAGACATTATTTAAATACTTCACTTGAGGAACTCTCCTTTCTGTGATAATTAAGCTCTTTAAGAAAGGAGCATAGAACGCACTTGTGAAATGAAGTAGAATTTGGGTCGAGGCAGACTCATTTCTTACCTTAAAGGGATAGTTCACCCCGAAATGAAGATTTTATCAGTATTTACTCTCCCTCAGGTGGTTGTAAAGCTTTTTGTTTATTTCTTCTGTTGAACACAAAAGAAGAAGAAAGCTGAACACCATTACTTACATTGTAGGATTAACAAATACCAATGAAGTCAATAGTTACGGGTTTTCAGCTTTCTTTAAGATATTTTTGTTTGTGTTTAACAGAAGAAAGAAACTCAAACAGGTTTTGATCCAATGAAGGATGAGTAAATGATAACAGATTTGTTTTTCTTTGATGAACTATCCCTTTAAGTTGCACAGGTATATGTGTGGGAAAAGCCAAAAATACATTGTATGGGTCAAAAACGGACTGTTCTTTTATGCCAAAAAATCATTATAATATTAAGTAAAGATCATCTTCCAACTTAATTTGGACAACTTTTAAGGTGGTTTTAGCAATATATATATATATATATATATATTATTTTAAACCCACATATTCCAGATTTTAAAATAATGGCATATCAGCCGTCATGTCCCATCATAACAATCCATACATCAATGTAAACCTATTTATTCAGTTGATGTCATTCATTTATTCATTTTCCTTCAGCTTAGTCCCTTTATTTATCAGGGGTCGCCACAGCGGAATGAATTGCCAACTTATCCAGCATATGTTTTACACAGCGGATGCCCTTCCAGCTGCAATCCAGTACTGTGAAACATCCATACACACTCATTCACACACATACACTATGGCCAGTTAGCACGTCTATAGCACATGTCTTTGGACTGTGGGGAAAACCGGAGCACCAGGAGGAAACCCATTCGAACACAGGGAGAACATGCAAACTCCACACAGAAATGCCAACAGACCCAGCCGGGACTCGAACCAGTGACCTTCTTCCAGTGAGGCGACAGTGCTAATCACTGAGCCATCGTGTTGTGTTGCCCACTCAGTTAATTTATACATCACAATTCAACAAAACTGACACTTATTACTTGTATTGTGGTCCAGAGTCACATATTTACCTTACCTGTGAAACACAATTAATTATATCCCATTTGAAAATCATTACTGCATATATTTGTATAGGAAACCCCTACTGGTTTTTTTTACACCTACCAGTAGACACTACCAGTCTACCAATCATTTATTTAGCAACAGCTTAAATACACTTTTAGAACTGTTTAGAAACAACAACAAAAAGTAGATAGATAGATAGATAGCTAGATAGTTAGTTTCTTGATTGATTGATTTCAGCTTCCAGCTCTTTGAAGACTCCAAATTGTTAAGCAACCAACAATTTATGAGCGGTGACTAAACATTTCAGAGCTGTTGATTGTGAGCCCAGACTTGAAGAAATGATCACACTGAAATGGCATCAGTCTTGTGAAAGACACAACAAGACAGTGGAAACAATAACGACAACAGTGAAGCGCTTAGAGGAGATAGTTACGCAAGAACACAGGTGCTACTGTTCAACACGCACACACACACACACACTGTAGTCAGCTACATATTTACTCCAACTTTTAGAAAAACAGGAACATCGTGCTCATGAAAATGTCTGCTTCCCTTTTCTCCATCCCCTCCAGCACAACACAAAGGCATTTTTCATGAGTGAGCATGAAGGATGTGAACGCAGACGTTTGGAGAATGTTCGAGTGTTCCACCAAAACATGAAAAACACACTTATGGGTGACCCCGTTTGTACCAGGGGGGTCACGGTGCCACAACCCGCCATAAAACATGTTTTGGTGTGTATTTGTGAGCGAACGCATATGTGTGTGTGTGTCTGTGTTTGTGACCGAGTCCCGTGTTTTCCGTTTCTTGGACAGGAAATGGTACCTAGCGACAAGATGAAAACACAGGAAGTGCAAGCTGCGTTCCTCACATTCCAGTATTGTCTCGGTGTGCACACACACACACACACACACACACACACACTTGTAAACTAAAGGAGGAAAACAAACACGTGACGGTTATAACAGGATAAACGTCAAATAAATAAAGAATTTGTCTTGCTTAAAGATTGTCAATTTAGCATGTTAAATATATTATTTAAATCTGTATATTATATGAAATTATTCATTCATTCACTTTCTTTTCGGCTTAGTCCCTTTATTAATCTGGGGTCGCCACAGCGGAATGAACCGCCAACTTATCCAGCATATGTTTTACGCAGCTGATGCCCTTCCAGCTGCAACCCATCATTGGGAAACATCCATACACACTCATTCACACTCATACACTACGGACAATTTAGCTGACCCAATTCACCTGTTCCGCATGTCTTTGGACTTGTGGGGGAAACCGGAGGAAACCCACGCGAACATGGGGAGAACATGCAAACTCCACACAGAAACGCCAACTGACCCAGCCGGGGCTCAAACCAGCAACCTTCTTGTTGTGAGGCGATTGTGCTACCCACTGCGCCACCATGCTGCCCATATATGAAATTATATTCTCAGTAAAACTTTGTCCGAAATTTTACATTTTCAAATGGTATTAACAATATTGATCTTCCAATATTACACTGTAAAAAATGCTGGGTTATTTCAACCCAATTCTGGGTGTAATACGGACTAAACCAACTGCTGGGTTAAGTTTTTGAATAAAATTTATAGGACCAAATTAAACCTAATGTTTGGCTTTGCCCATATTTTAGCCAATTTGGGTTTAAATAACCCAGCAATTCTCAAAGTGTAATAATTATTAATATGTATATTGTTTATAATGTATAATTTCATGCTTATCATTAACATAATATTAGTATTATATTCATGCCACAGTGGAATGAACTGCCAACTTATCCAGCATATGTTTTACGCTGCGGATGCCCTTCCAGCTGCAACCAATCACTGGGAACACCCATGCACACTCCTTCACACACATACACTGTATGGACATAGTTTGCTTACCCAATTCACCTATAGCACAAGTCTTTTGACTGTGGAGGAAATCAGAGCACCCAGAGGAAACACATGCGAACACATGGAGAACATGCAAACTCCACACAGTAATGCCAACTGACCCAGCCGAGGCTCGAACCAGCGACCTTCTTGCTGTGAGGCGATCATGCTACCCGCTGCGCCACCGTGACGCCTTATACATTTCAATTATAATTAAATATAATTAGATATAAATTATTTCATGATAATTTAGACAAACACACATATATCAATGTGAAGCAATAATATTCTAACCTAACCCTTGCATTTGCATTTCATTAACATGAGTATTAGCATACGTTACTTATTATAATAAACCCTCTCTGGATTTCTGTTAATGCAGTCAGATCATCAGCGTAATGAAGAGATGATGTCACGTTAAATCTTTTTAATGAAGTTGACCCAAGTTTGTCTTGCCACACACACACACACACACATGCATTTCTGCTCATTTTAATGGAAAGAAAATCTCTGTGGACTTGCATAAGCCTCTGATCTCTCTGTATCTCTCTCTTCTGAGTACTGTGAGTGATGTTATTTTCTTAGAAAACCTCCATCTGAGCATCTGTTCCCTCATTAATTTCACCTTTTCTTTCTTCGCCTTACAGTACTTCATCACAAACTTTGCAAAAGGCACCCATATCAGGATGCCTTCGGGTTGTTTGTGTGATAATATTCATTCATTCATTTTCATTTTGGCTTAGTCCCTTTATTAATCTTGGGTCGCCACAGCGGAATGAACCGCCAACTTATCCAGCATATGTTTTACGCAGCGGATGCCCTTCCAGCTGCAATCCATCACTGGGAAACATCTACACACACCCATTCACACACATACACTACGGACAATTTAGCTTTCCCAATTCACCTATAGCGCATGTCTTTGGACTTAGGAGAAACTGGAGCACCCAGAGGAAACCCACGGCAACACGGGGAGAACATGCAAACTCCACACAGAAATGCCAACTTACCCAGCCGAGGCTTGAACCAGCGACCTTCTTGCTGTGAGGCGATTGTGCTACCCACTGCGCCACCGTGAGGCCCTGTGTGATAATATTTATTTTGAAAACTTTTTAAGAAGTATCTGAGTTTTGGGATTACCTTGTGAAAGCATCACCAATGTAATATATTCATGCTTAACATTTATGCTTAACCTTTGTCCAACTTCATCACAACCATTTGTGCAGTAGGTTGCTAAAGTACTGATAAATTCTTCACCATATTGTGTGGCCAGAACACCCTAGCAACTGCATAGCATTTGATAAACACACTCGCTCTGACTGCTAAAAATGAAAAAACTGGTAAACCAAGCAAGTGCAGATCAGCATGTTAGAAATAACTTAAAGATATACTTTTTACAGCTAGCGAGATGCTAATAAGAACACAGAGAAACCATCACAGCATAGAAGCTGTATAGCAACAAGCTGAAATGCTCACAACATTTTAGCAAACCATAAAATACCCATCTTAGAACAGCCTAGAGAGCACATATTAATGTGCTGAAAACAAC
Source organism: Danio choprae (assembly GCA_903798125.1). Lineage (NCBI taxonomy): Eukaryota > Metazoa > Chordata > Actinopteri > Cypriniformes > Danionidae > Danio > Danio choprae. The sequence continues at coordinate 536,278 of CAIGQW010053658.1, read as the reverse complement.
GCATGATTTACATTCTTTCTATAGCAACATTTTGGCAACCAACCACAGGGTTGCCAGGTCCAAGAAAAAAATGTCCAGCTCAATGACAACTCAAAACTCACCCAAAAGGAATGAAATGTAGCCCAATGTTTTCTTTGTCCAATCAGAGTCAATTGCTGGGTTGCAAAATGGGAAGAGTTTACCACATCTTCTGATATTTAGTGATAAAGATACAATAGGCTATATGTGTTGAAGAACCTACTTTTTGGTACCCACCAACAACACTTGACATTCTGCTCATTTAATATGTAACCTTAATCTGGGATATCACTGTGATTTGTATATTTGATATGTTAACTGGCTACATAGAGTATATTTGATTTTGTGTATGAATTATGGGGCAGAGAAAAGCTGTAGCTATCTAACATTGTTTGCTTAATCAAGTGTCAGTGTAATGGTAAATGAAGAGAACAAAGAGGCCAGTCGATGGAAGGTTTGCAAAGAAATGCCATGCTCCTCATAAATATATATTTATATACTTTCAATTTAGGTATTTGGTATTTTAATTTAAAATGCATTTCTATGTATTTTTGCCCAACCCATCACAACATATTGAAACTGCATATTCATGATCTAAAACACACTAAACAACCTAGAAACCTAGTGTACTAAAAATACACATAGCACAGTATCACTCAGAAGATATTTTCATAACAACACATTGGAAACACTAGAACACTACACACACTTGGTAGCCATAAAATACCCATTCCATTTCAACCTACCACACGGCAATGTGCTCAAAATCACCCAAAACATATTTGCATAGCAACACTCTGGCAACCAACTGTCACGATTCGGAAGTTGAATAGCAACAGGCTAAACCTGGACAACCCTAAACCCTGCACAACACTAAAACAGCATAAATACATAGCAACTTAAAATCTGTTTTGAATAAAAAAAGCTTTGGCAACAACCCGGAAACCACCCAGTAATGTGTGCAAAACATATCTGCATAGCAATCCCATGGCAACAAAACCATCAAACATAGAAGTTGTATAGCAACAAGCTAAAAATGCTTACACTGTCGCAACTGTACAGTAAACACCCATCACAGAACAATCTAGAAATCAAACAGCAATGTGCTCAAAGTCACTCAAAACATATGTGCATAGCAAAACATTGGCAATGAACCGTCAGGACATGGAAACGTGTAGAACACACTGCAACCATGTACCCTTGAAACATCCCAAAATGACAATTGCAGAACCACACCTTGAAACCAGATTAAAATACCCTGGTAACCTTTCCACTTTACATAGAAACTGCATTGCAACATGCTGAAAACATTCAAAATAAATCCAGCTGCATAACAAAACCCAGACAGCCGTCTTGAAAACCCTAACAACCGCATAGCAATTAATTTAAACGTACACTTATTTACATTTACTGATTTGCTGTAGCAGACACTTCTATGCAAGGTGACTTGCAAATGAAGTAGACACTGCACCATATCCTTACAACCACATAGCAACGCCCTAGAAACCATCTTAAACCCCTATTACTGAAGCAGTACATTTAACTCATTGGATTTAGTGCAGCGTCTGACATCATGATAACACTAGCCGGGGAGATCATTAAGTCATTAGTCTCCTGGCTAATTGTGTCTTTCCTTGGCAAATGGACCCATTTACATGATGAATGGCACGAACACAGTCACAGTGAGGAGGTCTCGGAGCACCAGACGACCCTCATCAGTCGTTCTGCAGCTATATAAAGAGCTGTAGTCCATCACCATGATGGAGAGCGAGCATTCATGAATACTGCATGCACACCCTAACTTTAGCACAGCTAGAAGCTACAAGGAGAGTCCATCCTCAAATTTAGCTACAAGCAGAACAACAACGAAAACAACAAGACCATTAAGACAAATCTCAGACGAAACAACATCAACATGTTTACAAAGGCAGCTTTTCAGGCTTTAGTGGCAATATGAAACTAATGCTAATCGCTAATGCTAACTTGTACCGACATGAATGACATCTAAAAATGCAAAGTTTGTTGAGAAGATGTGCTGTTAGCTATCACTTTTTTAAAAATATTAAAGAGGTGGATTGATACTTTACAAGCAACTGCATAGTAACACCACGTCCACTTATATACCCCCCTCACACCCAAGCTGCATTGCACCCTAAACACCCTAGCAACTGCAGAGTAGCATGCTAAGAACACATTAGCAACAAAACATAACCTTGGCAACCATGTGGAACCAATTGCATTACATTTAATCATTTAGTAAACTCTGTGAGGATAAAAAGTGAGGATAAAATAAGCACTTCAGCTCATCAGAGAGATCCAGTTTAAAATTGCTATGTCTAGTCTAAGTTATTATAATTATTTTTTTCCTCTGAGCATACGAAGAGGAATGTGTCATCGACAGGTGGTTTGTCAATCCCACTCACCTGTGTGGAGCACACTCAGAATTGCACAATGTTTTTGGGCATGTCGATAACAAAGTGTCTGGTGCATATGAAGAGGAGAGAGTGTGTCTACTACATTAATTCTACTTAATAATTTGAAATTCACTCAGAACAACTTAGCAACCAACTGGAACTTTCTACCACACAAAAAAATAATAAGAACACCTGACTTATTTATTTCTTTGTTTTGACTTGTAGTACTGTTCATAAACCACATAATGGCAACCAGTCATATACTCTAGAAACCATACAGAACTGTGGTATTAATGTTGAGATCACCTTTCCAGCTGCATTTTAATATGCTAAAAACACTAGTAACTGTATGACAACCACTTACATTATGTGTTATATGGCAGTTGCTAGTATCGTATCCTGATAGTCATCACACAAAAAAAAAAGATTCTCATAAAACAGCACAAGGAATGCAAAATGAGTTGAACAGAGGCCCGAAAAAGTACATCAGAAGATCTGACTCTCGTTGCATGCTTGGGTTTGGCCATCAGCCAAATTTCAGTGGTGTTCAAGGCCTATGACAGGTCTCAGCACAGTTCATGAAGGGACCCAACCTCCCACAAGCTCTCTCACACAAACCTACACACACGCACACACACACACACACACACACACACACACACGCAACAGTGAGAAGAAAGGGGCTCTTTTCTCCTTCTTCTTTCTTGTAAAAGACTCTTGCACATACTGCTTGCGAATGGCAGACCTGCAGATGGAGAAAGAGAGACAGACATCAGAAAGATAGAGCATGGAGGAATGTATCGCTGAAGGGGTGCTTACACTCAGCTTTTATCCTTTCTTCTGATGGCCAAAAAGGAGGGAGGAGAAGAAGGGATGGAGCATGAGAGAGGAGAAAATCTCATTTAGGAGAGTTTAAAAGGTCATGTGCTACACTTTTGCACCACCGAGGTTCAAAGTTAGATAACGTTTTTGGTTCTTTTTTTGTACTAGGGATATATTCAGTTTTATGACCACTTACTACCCTTTGTCTAAAAATGTATCACACTCTTGCTACTGTACCTTTAAGGTTTAAATATGTAAATGACCTCAGTTGTTAGAGGATTCACAGATTTGCTAGAAAAGACAAGCTAGATTCGTCAGTGAGGAGATGTTTCTGCCCTGTATTCCAGGTTAAAAAAAATCATTAAAAACACTGTATTGTGCATGTCAGGCCAGTAGGGGGCAATGTCACTTTGTTAAGAATTACTATGGATCTGTGCATATAGTTTTTCGCAGCTTCACAAGGAACTTTTGTCACATCAAGGACATCAAGTATAGCATTCAACGAACGACGGACTACCTATGACAAAGTGAAGTGCTACAGTATATATACCACTGTGGTCGAGAATAAAACAGCAACAAAGACAAAGGCAACAGGTAAATACCACTAGTGTTAGCATTCTGAAGGTTTTATAACACTTTCAAATACTGTGCTGGTGTTTCATACAAGGTTTCTGCAGGTTTTACGAGGGTAAATTTAAGACTTTTTAAAGATCTTGATGATCCTTACTGTAGAAATTACGATTGTACTTCACTTTAAAATGAAACACGATGAATCAATTCCTCACAAAACGATAATGGCATGATCATATGAATTTAAGACTCTGCAATTAAGGCCTTAATTTACAGAAAAGGTCTTTCTTTTGTAAGACCCACAGAAATCCTTTTTGTATTTCATGCATTTGCCCAATCAGCGTGCACTTCGCTGTAGTTCTTATTGTGCTATATGAAGTAAAAGCTGATGTAGTTCCCACAAATACCATTCTTAGAACTAAAATTGGTTCCTGGTTCCTGTGGTGCGAACACCAAAAAGTGGATGTTTTTCAGGAACTCTATATAAAAGCCTCTAAAAATATGAGCTAATTTAGTTCCCCCTAATTGAGTTCCTATAACTTAAATTATTCCCAACCAGAGTCTTACTGTACCTTACTTAATAGTCAGCATTTCATTTGAATGAAATTATGCTCCGCGGGTATATTTACATTGTGAAAAGTCAATTTTTTTATGATATATCAACCAAAGCCACGGAACAAAGATAGAAATGGATGGTGGTTGAGTAGGAAATGATGTGAATATGATGGCAAAAGTAAAGTTGGAAGAGGGCAAAACAGATGGGATGATGATGGTAGTTTCAGAGGCAGTTGTGAGTGTCAGGTCGTGAAAGGTATATAGGGGGCGAGTGGAAATTAAAGGAAGGTACGATAAGGGTCGAGACTCCGGGAGATCAAGAGACAGAGATTAAAGAAGAGGTGCATGAAGGGTGAAAGTGTAACTGTAGGAAGTTAAATGGTTGGGAAGAGGATGCACCTGATGGAGGAAAGGAATGAGGGATGAGTGAAGGTGTGGAGAGGCGGACCATAAATCCTGAGGGGGCCGTGGCAAACACAGCTGTTTCAAAACAAGCAAGATGTGAAGGATGAACAAGAGGGATTTGAACTTTGACACATAAGTCCTCCTGCACTGCTGTTTACAGACAAGCATTTTATAGGATGTTGGGGAAAAACTTACATGCGACATCTGACTTGAGTGTGGAAAATGTGTGTTTTGGCCTGCGTCCCGCAACCAGGTGTGGAAGATAGCAAGATATCCATCCATCAGATTAGGCGACTCACATGAAAGGTTGCTTTGATTGAACACAAGCTAGTTTTGAAAGTGAATCTCCGTTCTGTCGTTTATTTTTAAAGAGCGTGACGGCATATGTCTTCATACCTCCTTATCTCTCTACCTCTGTTCTTCATGCAGTCGCTCCGTTGCTCAAATGACAGCTGTTTCCTTTGACAAGCAGATCTTCCCTGCCTGCAGTAACACACGCACATGCACATAACATCTCAAAATAAGAGAGCAAATGGTAATTACTCATTCTTAAGAGTCAAACAGCTGTTTGCTGCACGCGTATACAGTCATTCAGAAAACACACAATGAAAAAAACAGCCAGAAAGGGACAACAGAAAAGGTGCTCTTCACATTGGCAAAGCAAGGTATTTAGAAATCAAAAGAGCTGCAGTAAGATAACGTACAGGAACACCTTTTATCTAAAGGAACCCATTTTATCAGTGTTATTCATAGAAATCAAGCTCACAACCTTGGCATTTCTTGTTCTGTCAGTTACAAAATCAACTACTGGAATGAAGTATGTTGTGATAATTCATGCTACCTATCATGTTGTGCTACCAGCAGTATATTTGTATGGTTCTAAGGGTGGGGTTAGGGTTTGGGTGATATTACAGACTCATATCACACCACTCCACACCAAAATTATGCTGGTAGCACATTTTGCTGGGTAGTATATTTCGTCATCGATATATGCTAACTACTTTTTAAATAGGAGGTAGCACAATCTGAGTGGGTAGCACAGACCATCGGAACAAAGTACACTGAAGTATATAATGAGAAAATTGATGATCACAAATTAGGACATACTCAGTGGTTCTAAGCCAGGGGGTCTCGGCAAACTTCCAAAAGGGGTTCAAAATAACTTAAAATATTATTAAAAAGTCAAATAAAGAACTAAACTGCGTCTGGAAAACCAGGTACATCACTGTACCCATCACTGAAATCCTTTACAAAAGTCTAGTTCTTCTGAAGAGCCAATGTTCTTATCTGCCCCAAAAGACTTGCCTTGAGGTTTCTAGCAATCCTGACGATCTTAATTACTTGGATCAAGCGTATTTAATTAGAATCTGTGCTACACTCTGCAGGGCCGTGACCTTCCAGGAGAACATTCTGGTCATCCAAAATCTCAAACTACAGTAGATGTAAATATAGTAGTCATATAGTTCCCTCTGGTGGTCACTGTGGAAACAGCAGCCAAAAGTTTGCTGTAAATTTCTTTACTTAATGAGTTTCTTTGAACACATTTGTATTCTTTTAGATAAGTTAAATGTACACTGTATAAATATACACCACCCAGAGTCATCTTGGAGCACTTTGGAGGAAAGGTAAATGGAAAACCTCCCTGTTGGAATTGCATTGAGTCGTAAATGGAGTTTTGTCCTTCGTTCGGATGAGATCAAATAAGGCTTGGGGCAATCCGCATACCCATCATCCATTTTTACATTCGGACTGCAGGTCTCTTGTGAGGCTTTTTGGGTGGTGCCGACAGAACTTGCAGGATTGGGATCCTTCTGAACATGGAAGAAGTGGGTCATGGAATCTGGCGGTACAAGGTTGAAATGTACCATTAATTCCCATCACCCTCCCAGAGGAACACAAGGACACTATGCATGGAGGATCACCATGCAAAATCTCTTGATTGCCCTCTATCTTTCGGTAGCAGTTGTTGCCATGAGTGGTTTATTTATTTTCCAAGGTGCTGCATGGAAAAAGGAATCATTAGCCATCTATTCGTGTGCCAAATTCCCCTAATTATCTCTTAAAATAGAATTTAAGGACATATCCCATTCCAAAAAAATCCAGGGAAACTTCCAGGGAAAAGTGCCTGCAGCTATACAACTGCGGACAGGCATCTACAGTCTGAGCATTGCTGGTCTTTCACCTCAGGTAAAAAGGATAAGTGGTCCCGCTGTCAGGAGGAAATGATGGTCACACAACTCAACTCATCATGATTTTGTACTGGGTTTAAAACAGGGGTGTCCAAGCTGCTCCTAAAAGCCAACTGTTCCGCAGAGTTTAGCACACCGTCTCTAAAGTATTTAATGAATCTAAAGAACTTATTTAACTGGTTTGGCTGTGTTTAATTAGGGTTGAAGCTAAACTCTGTGACAGTGGCACACTTCTCTACAGCAAGTCTCTTATTCAGATCTGGCTTTATCTAATCAACAGGCAATAGATGGAAACAAGTCTCCATCCTCCTACTGCACTGTAAAAAAATATATATGCGGTAATTAACCATATTTAAGTTTCCATATTTTGCAATTCACATGTTTTTTATTTTACAGCGGTTATGAATTGCATTACAGGACCTTGATCTCTGTTCTGTTGACTGTTGATGTTGAAAATTCAACTCTGCAGTTTAACAGTGACTTTTATTGACATTTTGGTCGTTTGAAACTATTTATTGTATAATTTATATATATATAAAAAAATAGAAAATTGTTTTAGTTGAAGTAACTATTCACTCTGGCTTTACTTGCATATTAAGATATTAACTGTTTATGAGTACTTATAAAGTATGATCTTATTCTGGATCCCTAATTCTACCCAATACCTAAACCCAACCAATACCTTACTATTTATAAGCAGCTAATTAGTAGTTTATTGAGCTAAAAGTCTTAATTTTAAGCGATAATTTTAACCTTACAAAAAGCTCTTAACATAATGTGTGACCAGAAAAAGTGCTGTGAGTTTACTTACAGGTAGCCTACCATAATTTACAACACCATTACAGACAATATATCACTTCAAACTATTAAAAATATGAATAAAATCACTTTTTCAAACTTTTAAACATGTAAAGTTGTTGGAGGAAAATTATGTATCGTAATGCAATTCAAAAGCATAATTAAACATCAATCTAATTTACAGATATGATTTAGTGTGTGTTGGTAAGAGATCACTTTGGTCATCTGTGTTGGCGTGAGTTGTAGCTGCAGCACTCCAGGTTTAAAGTAGGCATGAAACAGAAGTCAAGATTGACCCTTTTCTACGATATGGCATATTTCTGATTGGAACGGTCCTGGTTTTAGAAAAAAATGTTGGCCGGTGAAGGATTTTGACCTGATTTGGTCAAGTTTAATTCTTAAGAGGTTTGTTGAAATCACTAACACCGGTCCGTTAGCATGAGCAGTGTGTTAGTGTGTATTAGCAAACACCAAATAACTTTAGCAAAAACGCTAGTGATTAGCTGGAGCACAAGTTCAGACCATTTCTCACTCTGATGGACCTGCATCCATATGAGAGATCTGCATGAAAATGAATCAAACCCAGACAGGCATGCAAAGAAATCGTATGTGTGGGATATGTATACTTTATAATGTGAGATTTTTCAGCTTAATTACCTGTTTACATTGAGAATTTACATATATATAAGTATATATATCATGCGTAAAGTCAAGATGCGCCACACATCAAGTGAACTCTTATTAATGGTTGATTTGTGTGAAGGAATTGGAATAGGAAACTGAACCAACACTTCAACCAAACAAGAAAACTGAAACATGAAAAAATCTGTATTTATTACAACTAAAATAATATTTAATATATCTAGTAATGGATTCCACTGTGAAATACTGGTTGTGTGGAAGAATTAGACACCCAGAAATTAATTTAGTCATTATTTACTCACCCTCGTATCCACCTTCTGCTTGCCACAGTTATCCATAAAGTAAAAATAAACACAAGTAACAGCTTTTATGTTAAATAATATTCAAATATAAATAATTCATACACCGTTATTCTTTTTTATTAATTTTTTTTATTTTTGTCTGTTTTGTAAATAAAAACCGTTATATTACTACTAGTTTTGTGCTTCTGTTATTCTTCAATGAGTTGTGAAGTATGATTAAAAAATTAATAATTCAGCAACAGAATACAATAAAGGTAACTGCAGCTTTATCAATTATGGTATGTTTTTTTTCTTATAATTCTAATTGTATATGTCGCAATAAAAAAAAAATTTAACTTAAAATTTAAGTGACATCTTTTTATCTTCTAATTCAAAGTTGGCATCTTAGAATTCGGATGTTTTTCTTGAAATTCAGATGTTACATTTTGCAATTTCAACTTTTTTGTGTAATCGATTACAAAGCTTACATCCCTTTTTTTTGTAATTCCAGATTTACATCTTGCAGTTCTGATCTTTTTCTTGTCATTTCGACATTACATTGCACAATTCTGACTTTTTCTTGAAATGTATATCTCATATTTCCGACGTTATGATGAAAAAAGTTAATTCATTCATTCAATTTCCTTCGGCTTAGTCCCTTATTTATCAGGGGTCGCCACAGCAGAATGAACCGCCAACTATAATGAAACCCACGTGAACACGGGAAGAACATGTAAACTCCACACAGAAATGCCAAGTGGCCCAGCCGTGACTTAAACCCAAAAATGAAAAATAATAATAAAAAATTAAATAAAAAGTGAGACAAAAGGTCTCAGTTACCTATTTTATTTTGTGTCATAGACGGAAAAAAAAGCTTCTGTTGGTGAACTGTTTGTACCTGAATTCATTCACATCGATTTGGTGAACTAGTTGACTGATGTTGAAATGACTCAAATGAGCGATTCAAGGTTGAGTTTGAATCTATTATTCAACCCCAATTCAGAAAAAGTTGGGACAGTATGGAAAACGCAAATAAAAAAAGAAAGTAGTGATTTCTAGACAATATGAACACAAAATATTTCATGTTTTGTCTGGTCAACTTAATTTCATTTGTAAATAAACATCCTTTCCTGTCATTCAGCCCTGCAACACATTCCAAAAAAAGTTGGGACAGGAGCAGTTTAGGGCTAGTAATCAGGTATATTGGTTAGATAATGATGTGGTTTGAAACAGGTGATGTCAACGTGATTGTAATTATGATTTGGTACAAAAACAGCATTCAGGAGCGGTCTAAACTACTTTGTCAAGTACCACAATATGTAATTACATCCACTAATGCCAGTGAAAACTGTACTGTGCCAAAAAGAAGCCCTATGTTAACAGTGTCCAGAAGCACCGTCAACTTCTCTGGGCTCGTAGGCATCTGGGATGGACCATCACACAGTGGAAATGTGTACTGTGATGAGTGAGATGATCAGATGAATCAATATTTCAGGTATTTTTATGGGAGAAATGGATGCCGTGTGCTCCTGACCAAAGAAGAAAAGAATCATCCAGACTGTTACCAGCAACAAGTCCAAAAGTCAGGGTCTGTCATGGTATGGGGTTGTGTCAGTGCCCTTGGCAAAGGTAACTTGCACTTCTGTAATGGCACGATTAATGCTGAAATGTACATAGAGATTTTGGGTCACAATATGCTGCCTTCTTTGCCAGGGACGCCCATGCATATTTCAACAAGACAATGCAAAACCACATTCTGCACACATTACAAAGTCCTGGCTGCGGAGGATGAGGATACAGGTACTTGACTGGCATGCCTGCAATCCCGATCTGTCTCCAATAGAGAGTGTGTGGTGCATATTGAAGAGCAAAATGCAACAACGAAGACCTCGTACTGTTGTACACCTTAAGGCTTGTTTGCAGGAAGAATGGGACAAAATAACACCTGAAACCCGTCATCACTTGGTGTCTTCAGTCCCTAATGTTTTTTTAAAGTGTTGTGAAAAGGAATGGCAACATTACAAAGTGGTAAATGCTTTACTGTTCCAACTTTTTTTTTAAAAATGTGCTGTAAGAAGGAATGCATGAGGAACACATTACATAATGTTTGTTGTATTGTCTGCAATGACATACAAGTCAAAGTGAATTCAGAAAACTTTCTCTTTTTATTTACGTTTTCCCATACCGTCCCAATGTTTTCTGATTTGAGGTTGTAACACGTTTTCAATTTGAAAACCACACAAAATAAACAATGTGCAATGACTGGAATGACAAGGAGCGTACAGAGAGACACATAAAAGCATGTCTATGTTAATACTCTATGTTGTAGACGGTCAGATCTTTGGCATGCGTGACCAGCAGCTCCCAGGGAAACTGATTGACGGGTCGCTTGACCTTTGACCCAGTGCGTTTGCTCTCTTGCACCATGAGAGCCACGTCTTCATCGTCTAATATCCGTATCAGATCACCCTCGGCATCCCGGTAGTTCAAAGCAATATCTTCCACATGAAAGACGTCCCTGAGGGGTCGACAGAGGGAAAGAGGAAAACAATGTGCACAGTTTAGAGGTCATAACAAGTGCAAATATAACACGTGTGATGCCATTTGTCGGCAGTCGAGTGAATTATTCAGCACTCAAATAACAGATGTGTATTCAACACCATTTAGAGGCTACATGTCGCACTTCTGACTTTTTCTTGTAATTCTGACGTTACATCTCACAGACTGTTGATCTTCCAATTCTGAGTTTACAATTAAACATTTGTTTCTTGTCATTTATTTCTCTCAATTCGGACTTTCTTTTCATTTAGATTTTGTGTCTCTCAATTCTTATATTTTTTCCTAAGGATTCAGACATTACATCTCACAATTTGTTTTCTCACCGACTTTTTGTCTCTTGTAAAAGTTTTCTTCTCACATATCTTGATTCTTGTGTTTTTTTTCTTGTAATTGAGAAGTTGCACCGCATTTCTGAATTTAAAAAGTGTTCTCGTGTAATTCATATTTTTATATTCATGATTTCTTATAATTGTAACTAAAATTCAGACATTGCATCTCACATATCTGACTTTTTTCATTTAATTCAGGCATTACATCTCACTTTTATGACTTTTTAATTCAGAAGTTATGTCACACTTCAGATTTTTTTCTTTTAATTCAGACTTTACATCTCACTATTATCTTTTTATTCAGAAGTTACGTCACATTTCTTACTTTCTTTACAATTATCCTTTCGCTTATAATTCAGATTACAATTGACATTTCTGATTTTGTTTCTTGTAACCGAGAGGCTACACCTTACATTTAGATTTTTTTCTTATCATTAAGAGGTTACATCTCTCATTTCTGATTTGTCTTGTCATTTAAAAGTTACAAAAAGATCTCTCAATTTCGATTTTTTCTTGTCATTTAGAGGTTACATCTCACATTTATGTTTTTCTTTTAATTCAGACGTTACATCTCACATTTATAATGTTGTTTTTTTTTACTTCAGATGTTAAATCTCACAACTATTTTTCTTTTATATATTGAAATAAGTCGTCAAATAAGAGAAAATGAGTGAAATCTGAGAAAGAGAAAGTAAGATCGCTGTTCAAAATCATGGTAAGAATGAGAGTTATACAATCTTCCTTTGGCTTAATCCTTACTATACCAGAACTATATACCACAACCAAATGATCCACCCTTGTCAGTCTGAAATTTGTTTTACACACACACAAGCTCGCGCGCTTGGACACACATATATGTGTTTTTGTGCACGTGTGCATGTACACTCGTGTTTATGTACAGTATATCTGTGAATGAATGTATGTATGTATGTACAGTGTGTGTGTGTGTGTGTGTGTGTGTGTGTGTGTGTGTATTACTACTATATATCTTGAAAATGAACTACTATTAGAAAAAAGCATATTTCTCAAGGTTTTGTTTTGTAAAATATGTTACGTTTTTCATAAAAGCTACCTGCATTTAAGTGGGTACAAAACATGAACACATGAAGATAGAATAAAATGCTATTACATAATGCCCTAGCTGAAAATATTCTACGGGCTGTCAAATTTAGGTGAAAATCATTAAAAAGTGGCATCTTGAAGTGGCTGGCAACTTCTTTTTAAAAAGCTGGCAGGGAAAGAGTTCATTCAGACGTTACATCTAATATTTCTTACGTTTTTCTTTTAATTAAGATGTTACATCTCACAATTCTGGCTTTTTTTGTTGCTCTCATGTCTCTTGTATGTCTAATACCCATATCAGATCGCCCTGTGTATTTCAGAGCAATACCTTCCCTCCACATGACAGATGTCCCTGAGGGCTCGGCAGAGGGAGTTAGAGGAAAACAAATTGTACAGTAGTTTAGAGGTCATAACAAGTGCAAATATAATTAGGGTAATGCAATTTGTCATGTGACCCATATGCTAATTATTCAGCACCGTGCACGCTGCATTCGAATAACAGAATAACATTTTCAACATCATGCAAATGAGCTTTATTATTAAACATTAATCCGGCGCTGCTCAACACGTGGCCCTCGAGATATTGTTTTGCCGACTGCCTGATGTTTGCAGAGGGAATAAAAGGACGCAAATGAAGAACATCTGCTGTTAAGACATCTAATGATTTATCAAACAAGTTGTTTTGAAGTTAGCATAAATCCATTTTTTGAAGCGTTTACATGTCACATCTGTTTTTATACTGCAGTAAATGTGACAGCGTGACTCATTTTGGAACAGCACATGCTATTAAAATAAGTTCAGAAGAATTATATGAGAATTGAAAGTATTCAAATAGACATTAGCATGTATGTTCCTATATATAAATGCATGTTGTAAACTATTATGCTTGCTGTTGTAGCCAGTGTGCGAATTATACATTGATGATCAGGGGGGGTCAACCTTTTTGGTTAGTTTGTGTAATACATGCTTCAGTCATTTATGTATTTATTTCTAATTACTTCTAGTTTATTAATAAAACGTATTTAAGTTTTCAGGGATATTTAGTGTATTCTAACCTACAGTAACCTCTGATTAGCTATTTCAGACGTTACTGTAGGTCAAACTATACAAACTGCATCTAATTTGACTTGACTTTCAGGTTATATGTAGATACAAACACCGATTTTACGAGAACACTTGTGAACACTTACAATGTCTATCTGTATTTTAGATCTGCCGGTTTCGGTCTGAGCCACTGCGGCACCCCTTTAAGAGTCAATTCAGCAGTATATGTCTCCAAAAAAAGAGAGAAAAAAGAAGACCTTTTGAACCAAACAAGATAGCAGTACCTCATTCTGGACAGCAGATCTTCATATGATGGCTGAATGGAGAGATCCTCCTGAACACAAATGTCCCTACAATAGACAATAAACATACAACCATTACATTAGCTGAGAAACGTCCTATTCAAGACCTACACTGTAAAAAAATGCTGGGTTCCACACAGTTCCTTCATTTTATCTCAACACAAATCAATTGACTTCAATTGAGCATAAAACTATTAAGTTGTCCCCAAAAAAAACTGAACGATTCTGTTGATTCAGCTCATTTTGATTAAGTAATTTGAACAAGCAACAAAAATCTTTTTTTGAATGTAGAGTGACTGCCAGAGTAGTGTACTACTAGTGTTTATTTGTTTAAGGTGGACACAGAAGGCCAAACAGTTTTTTCATTCACTTGAGATTTTGGGCATTTTGGCTTTTCATGAAATGTTTTGTTTTAGTTTAATGTAAAGGAAATGTGTGTTTTTTTTCACACTTTAAAGATTGTGTCTGTAGAACAACTTGAATAAACTAACATGCAACATATAAACTAGATGCCAACACTCTCAAACATATGTGTGTATATTTGTGTGTTCATATGTTAGCAAGCGTGTGTGTGTGTGTGTGTGTGTGTGTGTGTGTGTGTGTGTGTGTGTG
>CAIGQW010053658.1:497434-513921 GCA_903798125.1 Danio choprae | reverse complement strand
TCTATCTATCTATCTATCTATCTATCTATCTATCTATCTTGTAAACTTCATATCTATCCATCCATCCATCCATCCATATCTATCCATCCATATCTATCTATCTATCTATCTATCTATCTTGTAAACTTCATATCTATCCATCCATCCATCCATCTATCAAACTTCATATCCATCTATCCATCCATGTCTATCTATCTATCTTGTAAACTTCATATCTATCTATCCATCATCCATCTTTTATAAAATAAGCCTGCATAAAGTGGACAAAACATCAAAAGAATGATAGCAAAACTGGAAAAACTCAACTCATTGAAGTGATTGAAGTGTGTGAAAGTGATGTTAAAGATACTATAAATGAAAGAGAGAGAAAAATCAAAAAGCTGCTGCAAAAGAACATACAGTATCAATCCTTAAGCGTAAAGCAAACGAAAGAAACCAAGATCTCAAATACAATTTCTTCAAGTATCGACTTACTTTCACATATTTCTCCAACAATTTCTTTCACAAAATAGACACATTAGAGATATTAAGTAATAATATAAAGCTATAAAATGACAGCACTTCAGTTTTGCGTAAATCTAACATGAACTTATATTAAAAAAAGTTATTTTACACATACTTAAACATGCACACTACATCACTACATCATTGATCGTAGGCTATAGGGTGGGCTGGTGTTTCAAAGTGCTGCGTGTAACTGCGTGCGCTAAACACACATGCATGTGTTCATGTGTGTGTGTGTGTGATGGGCATGAGTGGGCATCTGTTCTCACGCCGCCATCTCTGTATGTTTAGATAATGCTGTAAATCTGCTGAGCTGTGGGTCGCTTGGTTTGTTTGCATGAGTGGGAGTGTGTAGGTGAGACGTGTTAGATGTTAGCAGCTAATTACATCTTGGCAGTTGCTTTAAGTGTAAGCAAGTGTGTGTGTGTGTCCGTGCACGCTCGTAGGCAGTATCTGAACAGAAAGATACAATTTGTGCCAAAACGCGATGTGAAATTCTCCACAAAGTCAAGCGAACAGAGCGAGCATCTCAGCGCAGGCTCAGTAACATCAGATGAAGAAACTATTTCAGGACCGCTGCTGCTGTGAAACCCTAAAAATGTCTTCTGGGTCAGTTGTGTGGGCTAACTTTGTTATATAGTGCAGAAGAGTAACTCAGTATAATAATTGGGTTTTTTAGCCACCCCCAAAAATGAGGCTATATTTTAAGCTGCAAAAATGTAGTATGATATTCCTTAGAAAAGAGGACGCTACAAATTGGAAAAGTGACAACCTCAAAAAACTAGTAAAAAAAACTTGTTATAACCAACAAACTGCATGTCGTCGCACCAATATCAAGAGCTAACAGCAAAACAACACCTCATATTGGGCTAACGTTTTCTTTTGCGCCTTGTCTCTTGTCTTTTTATTACACGGTTAAACCACACTGGATATTAAACAGGACTTGGAAATGTGTGAGAATTGTGCCACTGCTATGTGGAAATGTGACAAAGCAATTTCCTTTCCCCCCGTTTTCCCAATGTAATATATTTGCTAATTAGCCTAGCGCTGAGAAAGGTTCTCTGTAGCTTTAGCATCGCCACAGTGCTTTACCGGGCAGCTCTGTATTGAAACTAATATGCTTTTTAT
Organism: Danio choprae; assembly: GCA_903798125.1. NCBI lineage: Eukaryota > Metazoa > Chordata > Actinopteri > Cypriniformes > Danionidae > Danio > Danio choprae. The sequence continues at coordinate 512,289 of CAIGQW010053658.1, read as the reverse complement.
TGACTTTTTTCCTCTGCAACTGAACCACTGAACGTACAAAGCTACATTTAAAATTTGTAGATAATGTTAGCCTTAGGTGTGCAAGCAATTTTGATAAATGAAAGATTTTCGTTTTGGAAAAATGAAACATCAGTCATCATTTACACACTGTCGCTGTCAAAACTGCAGGGTTCCTCACAATTCATTCATGTTGTCCCAAAACAAATCAATTAAGTTAACTTAACAAATTTAAGCGGATTGAGCATAAAACAATTAAGTTGTCCCAAAAGAATATTAAGAATTGTGTTGTTTCAGCTCATTTTAAATAAGTAGTTTAAACAAGCAGCAAAAATCTTTTTTGAGTGCTCCACTTGTAAACCTGTGGAAGTTTTTTACTTCGGTTGTACAAAAAAAGAAGATATTTTGAAGAATACTAGAAACTGATGACCAATGACTTCCATCTTTTCCATGTATGGATGTCAATGGCTACTAGTTTCCATTTTAGGGTTAGGGTTTAGCTAGAGAAAACTCACAGAAAAATATTTTACACAGCCACGTTTTTCAAACCCATATTACTTTCCTTGTTATGTGGCTCACAATTTTTATGGCTGTACAATAGAAGTCAATGGGGTCCAAATGCAGTTAGAATATTCATTCTTTGGGTGAATTATTCTTTAGAGAACTTTAAACTAAAATTGCACTCATATTACAGAACATTTCGCGTTTAAAAATAAATGATGCAACAGCAACATCTGCTTACAGAATGCTGATTGGCACTCATTTACATACATTATTATGATTGTAGGCATGCACCAATAATAAAATACCAGCAACCGATAACCAATACCAATAACATGATTCTTTAAATTTGGAAGCCATTAACATATATAGACTGATATATATAAATCTTGATGTGTATTTTTCAGAGACTGATTACAAAAAACACCAATACAGAAGAAAACATTTAACTTCAGAAAATACGGAAGTGTCTAGATCTTTCTTTTCTCAAAATCACTTACAAATTACAAAACCCTAATGGGCAGTAGCAATTAATGTGGAAATAATGATTACGGACCGTTGAATTATTAGAAAAATAATGCACATCTGAGAGTACACATTAGGTGTGTATTATTTTCAAATAACTGGAGAGAATGGAGTACGATTATACTATACATATTTCTGAGTATACTATGGTTACCACATCTAAAGACACAGTTCAGATCTTGTATTTCAGACATTTATAAGGTTTTTGTCCTCATACTGCTCCTGTCTGTGGGACTAGTTTCTTATGCATCTCATCCAAAGCATTCGGTTTAGTTTTGATTTGATTTATGCCTGTTGTAGCTGTGAAATAACTGAAATGATTCAGCGTAGTGATATGGACCTGCAATGCGGTTGAAAAAGTGTTTATCTGAGGTCAGAATGTTCACCAGCCAATCAGAATCAAGTATTCAACAGTCACCGAAGTATAAATCACAATAATGTATGTTCTTATCAGGCCAATAAGCATTTATCAGTCGATAATGATCTGAGTGCGTACTTTATATATTGCATCGCTATGTAATTATTTATTTATATCTTATCAATTCTGACTTATACAGTCACCTGTTGAGTGTGATTCTGCCAAGTAGGATGCGATCCACATCTATGTTGATCCTGGAACATCATTCCTGTTCAAAAATGGAATCCATATAATCCCTAAACCTAAACCCAACCGTAAATTATTACCAAAATCAGAGGAGATTAATAGTTGGAAGACAATGACGTAGAAACTCATAACCCTAACTATAAGCTTAAACTTAACATAAACTATAAACGTATCTCTTAAAGCTGACTGGAATGTTGTTCCAGGATCAACATAGGTGAAAAAAAATGGTGTTGCATTGTCAAGCTAACTAAAACCAAGAAGTTTAATTGAATAATCTAAAACTTCAAGACTATTATAACACGTGTGTGCTTTTCAGACAAGTCCCCATATTAACAGAACCTACGAATTAAGTGAAAATAAAGACCTCAGGGCTTGAGCTGCACTCGATATTGAAGTAGGTCGAGAACAAACCAAGTAAAAAAAAAAGTCCTAAAAGAAGTTTGAAGACTGAAGCTACTATGTTGGCCAAAACTGTCAACCATAGTGGGATGAACTGTGCAAACAAACATAACATTTCTCAAACAATCATATGGCTACAGTAGCGATCTCTTTCACTTAGAGGTCTTACTGTTTGGTCATATTCGGGGAGTTATTTCCGCACGGGATCAAGAAGTCAGAGAACATATATCTAATTATAGCATGACTCTGGGGGTCACAAAGCACTCCGATTTCAATTAAGGAGTCAATGACCTCTGAAATGAGCTCATTAGCACGTGGCCGGCCAAAAGGGAGGAGAAGAAGCTGTTTTTTTTTCTCCTACCTAAATGAGTGACCCAGTTTGGCTCTTCTCAACTGGGGGATCAGAGCAGGATATAAAGAGACGAGATCCCTCTCTGGGGCCATGACACATGACAAAGGAGTTTAACCAAGGAGGGCTGTCATCTATTGACCTGCTTATCAATGCTTTTAATTGGACAAAATACTAAAAGGAAAACTAGATTGAATCTACCAAAAGTATGCTAAAGCCAACAGACACCTCTCTTTTATAACACAAGTAACTATCCAAACCAAGAAGTCTGGGACTTTCGCGCCAAGATCAGGTGTGAAATCATTGTCCTTTAAGAAACGGACCATGAAAATAACTGTGAAAGTACAATAGTGCACGAGTGTGATTGTGATTATAACCCTTAAAACGTCTTTATAAGTGACTATATAATGCTTAAAATATCTTCTCTCAAATGGACTCTAATGGGAAAAAAAAGACTCACTGAAACAGTATCTCCAATCTTTCCATAATGGCTCTCTTCTATTGTCTGAAGCCCTTACAGTGATACAGAGGAAAGAAAAGGCTTTGATTTTCAATCAGGCTCCCTGCGTGTCTTCAAGAAATGGTCGTATCCTTCTTAGAGCATTTGGCGATATGCATATGATACATTTATCAGAAGTGACATTCATAACATACATTTTAATAACAGGTTCAGTCGTGCCTGAAAAAAAGTTATATTTTGTTCATTCAACTTCATCTCATTCCATTAAACGCAAAAAAAAATATTTTGAAAAATGTTCATGCTGCTCTTTCTCATAAAGTATGATCTTAGTGGTATTTTCCACAGGTTCAGTTGTGCCTGAGAGAAATTATATTTTGTTAATTTACTCAACCTCATCTCATTCCATGAAATGCTAAAAAAAAAAAAAAAAAAAAAAGATATTTTGAACAATTTTCTTGCTGTTTTTTTTCATAATGTATCAGAATCAGAAAGAGCTTTATTGCCAAGTATGTTCACACATACGAGGAATTCGTTTTCGTGACAGAGCTTCTACAGTGCAAGAGAATTACAGAGACAGGACAAAAAACTGATAATAATAAATATATTTTAAAAATAGAAGTAAATAGTGACTTCAACCTCGTTCCATGAAATGCAAAAAAAAAGATATTTTGAAAAATGTTCTTGCTGCTCTTTTTCATCAAGTGAAAACAAGTATTTTAAGTCCCATTAAAGTAGCCAACATGACCTATGTGGCATTTTCCAAGTCTCCTGATGCCTGAATTGTTCCCTTTTTTACTCCAAATCTGCTCTCAAATGTAACATTCGCATTAAATATTCAATCACAGTTGGATTTTTGATGCCACTCCTCTAACAGCAAAACCATATAAACATCACATGGGCTTCACACAATGTGAAACACACATGAAACGTGTGATTTTACAACATTTTGATATAAAAAAGATGTGCTAACAAGACCCTTTTTGAAACCACTTGTTCCATGTGTGTTTTACAATTGTCCCATGTGCGTTTCATGTGTGATTATAAGATGTAAAGCTCATGTGATGCTCATCTGCTATCTTCTCACATCTAATCTGGTTTCAGAAAATCGATTGTGGTGAAATGTCCTATGGTCTCAATATGTTTTGTGTGGAAAAGCGCAGAATGAACATCCTGCTCCGGAAGAAAGTATTGAAATGACACGGGTGCAAAAATGATGACAGAATCCTCATCTTTGGGTGAAATCTCCTAAATAAAAATGTCTGCAATAGGGACAGCTCATGAATCACCCCTTTCTAAGTTCGAACCTGCAACCTTTCTCGGATATTTAACCGCTAAGTGACAACACCACCCACATATCTATCTCTCCCGGTCTTGCTTTCCAGATCTTTTGTTGTTCTTTATGGTGTTATGAGAAGTGTAATCTGTCACTTTCAGCCACACAAACACACCAGAATAAGACTCTGATCTCCACGTGGAGCCGCGTGCTTTGAATCATGTGTGTCCTCACATGAGCATATGAAGACAAATGTCCAGCACCGTTTGAGATTTATCAACGCAGCTGCTACATCCATCTAGATCAGGATGAGACGTCGCAGGAGAAATGTTTTGAGGAGATAATAAAAGACAGGCTGGTGTGTGTAGGAAGTGTGTCAAGGTCGAAACGTGTGACAGAATATAACCTTTTGGCGCAACTAATGGGAGTTCGAGTGATTCTGGATTAACAGTTTAATAAATGTAGAAATCTACTCAAAGAAAACTACAATTTCATAGCAAATCGTTCAAAGATTTGAAATTACTATGAAAATCAATCAACCCAGAAAACAACAATTTTATTTGTTGCCAATGTTGTATGAATTCTTACAGCGAGATTTAAAATTACGGTGCAAATCAATTAGCCTGATGTTAAAGGGATAGTTCACCCAAAAATTAAAATATGCGCAATATTTACTTCTTTCTTAATTTGAAGAAAGCTGCAAACCTGTAACCATTTACTTCTGTATAGGAAAAACAAATACAATGAAAGACAATGATTGCATGTTTCCAGTTTTCGTCAAAATACCTCTTTTAAAGTATCCTCTAAAGGGATAGTTCACCCAAAAATGAAAATTTACTCATTATTTACTCATTCAATGTGGTTCTAAACCTTTATGAATGTCTCTCCTCTGTTGAACACAAAACAGGATTTTCTGAAGAATGTTGGTTAAAAAAAGCAACCATTGATATCCATTTTCAATTGTGGGCGAACTGTCCCTTCAAGAGCAAACCACTATGTTACAAGGTGGCCGTTTCCTAATAATAAGTACAGTGACTTGCAAGAGATTTATACAAATCAAATAACACACTGAAATATGAATATGAAAAAATAACTAAATTAATGTGGAGAAAATTGAATATGAATCTGTATGATTTTATTATTACCTAGAAAAATCTTTCAAGTTTCAATCAATCATGGTGGCAATTTCATGAGTTTATACAGTGAGATTCAAAATTTTGACAGAAATCAATCAGCCTGACCTTAAGCAAAGTGTTAATTAATTGACATGTTGCTAATTTTATATCAGTCAGTATGGTGAATAAAATAAATAAATAAGATTGTAGAAATTGACCTGATATCATGAGAAAACAGCTATTCAATGAGGTGTAACTTTCATATGAATTTGTATGTTAAGATTTCATTAATTTTCCTTCGACTTAGTCTCTATTTCAGAGGTTGCCACAGTGGAATGAACCGCCAATTATTCCAGCATATGTTTTTACGCAGCGAATGCCCTTCCAGCCGCAACCCAGTACTGGGAAACACCCATACACACTCATTCACACACACTCACAGTCAATTTAGTTCATCCAATTCACCTATAGTGAATGTCTTTGGACTGTAGGGGAAACCGGAGCACCCAAACCCACGCCAACACGGGGAGAACATGCAAGCTCCACGCATAAATGCCAACTCGCCCAGCTGGGACTCAAACCAGCGACCTTCTTGCTGTGAGGTGACAGTGCTAACCACTGAGCCACTGTGCCGCCTATGTTAAGATTTAAAACTACTAACAAAACCATACAATCTGATTTCATGTGAAAACGTAGCTATTTTCCATGCAATTTTGAACAATTGATCAATTGAAATCAGTCCATAATGAGCTCCTCTGTGTATAGTATAAGTGCATTACAAACGAGTAGAATAAAAAAATTACTTTACTTTAACAATAAATCCAAAAGGAAGAAATACTGGAGACACAAACATGACACAAACACTAAACATAATAATCAGTACTGGACAAGAAACAGAAAGAAAAAACAGCAGAGAAACCAACCATGGAGAAACAGAAGAGGTGTGAACTAATTAGCAGCTACAGAAACTAACTAGACAACAAGCAAAGAAAGAGAACGAAAATACACTCAAACTAAACACAGCGGAAACATAACCCTGACACAATCAACATGATCTCATTAGAAAAAAAGTAATGTGGTGCAGTGGTTAGCACCGTCGCCTCACAGCAAGAAGGTCACTGGTTTGAGTCCTGGCTGGGTCAGTTGGTTTTTCTGTGTGGAGTTTGCATGTTCTCCCCATGTTCGTGTGCTCCGGTTTCCCCCACAAGTCCAAAGACATACAGTATAGGTGAATTGAATAAACTAAATTGTCCATAGTGTATGTGTGTGGATGAGTGTGTATGGATGTTTCCCAGTACTGGGTTGCAGCTGGAAGGGCATCAGCTGTGTAAAACATATGCTGGATAAGTTAGTGGTTCATTCCGCTGTGGCGACCCCTGATGAATAAAGGGACTAGGCCGAAGGAAAATGAATGAATGAATTTGGGTGGTGGTGGCACGGTGGTTCAGTGGTTAGCATTGTCGCCTCACAGCAAGAATGTTGCTGGCTCGAGTCCCGGCTGGGCCGGTTGGCATTTCTGTGTGGAGTTTGCATGCCACTTTACTTAATTTTATTCAGTTTATTTTAAATTACTGTCCATTAAACTGCAACTCTCTCTCTCTCACACACACACACACACACACACACACACACACACACACACACACATTGGTATTCGTTCACCCTTCTGCCCTTACTTACAGATGGGCGTAGGATATAAATCACATTTTATGTGGTTTCTTTGTGGTCGCTGCTCTGGTGTGAACAGAATGATAAAACGGTGATCTGGTTTTAAAGCACTAGGAGACACAGAGACCGAAACTTGGAATCTTGAAGGAGTGCAAGTACTCCAGAGGACAAAGAGGGACAGATGCCTTAAGGGATGGAGTGAGAAAGCGAAAGAAGGAAGCGAGACTGATGGGTGAACTTATAAAAGAGATTAAAGGAGAAATGGAGGGATAAAGTGGAAAAAAAGCAGAGAATATATTAAGACAAGGAGCAAGAGAAGAGGCTGAGGGGAAAGTGGAGAGTTAAGGGAAAACATTAAAGGAAAGTTGTTCATTCGTGAAAATAGAAATGAAAAAATTGTGAGGATGGAGATGATATAAACATTAATACTAAGATGTTAAGTAAAATATGATAAATTATAATGCAAATATATTTCGAGAAATGCTCTTCTCTAGAGTAGCAAACTAGCAAGATGTGGATAGTCAATGACATGTCGTGCTGTTTTATTATTGTTTATCGGCAAAAATTCCTTTTGCTTTATAACTAATTAAAACAGCAAATAAACATGAATGAGTCTATAGATGAGAAACATCTAACATCTAGCGATGCATTTAGAAAGGCATTTTACACAATATGTCAGTTTCAGGTTTAGTTTTCCACAGTGCCGTGACTCCAAAATGGAGGTACATACCAAATCATAATTTTTTCATGTCAAATAATACGACCTTAATATGTTTTGTCCTAACCCAAAATCTCCTAACCTTAAGCTTTAAACATTCAGAAGTATGACTATAAATAAATAATTGTTTTCAGGCCAGGACCCCTGCCAAACATGTGGAATTTGGGGCAAATCAGACATTCGGTGTTCGAGTTATAACAACTTCCTATTTATTAGCGAAATGTGTCAGGCCGCATAGATAGGCACTTTAACAAAATCTCTTGATCATAGCAATTTACAGGGAACCTATTATGCATATAAGGGGTTTAAACACAGTTGTTGTGTGGCTACAGTGTGTGAACATAACCAACTTCTAATAGTAAAAAAATCTATTAATTTTATTTTTTATAATAACACTTGATAAAACAGCAGAAATACTTTGATTGACATTCTCCCTTTGTACGTGTCTTTAGAGGGGGAAAGCCCCGCCCACTAGTAACAATCTCTCCCTCATTAGCATAGGACATTAGTCCTGTTTTATAACATATCTGCCACTATGCTGACACATAGGCATTTGTAGCTCCGCCCGCTTTTTAAAAGAGCACAATATCATTTGAATTTAAAGCGACAGTCACCAAAATGCCACAATTAGAATCAAAGCCTAAAAGGGGCAGTTTTAAAGACTTATAAAACATTATTTGTGGGGTATTTTGAGCTGAAACTTCACATAGACACTCTAGGGGCATCAGAGACTTATTTTACATCTTGTAAAAAGGGGCATAATAGGTCTCCTTTAACATCGCAAAAGCCTTTAGATTACACTGCCCCAACATAGTGTTGGCCAGATTAAATCTTTAGAAAGAATTAAAATAAATGACAAAAAATTAGGAGAGAAAATTCTACATAACAGACTTCCTTTTGGGTTTCAGAGTTCACAACAAGTCTTTTTTCTAGGTATTGCGACTACTTCATTGTTTTATGTTGAATCTACTTAAATTTGTTAACTTAATCAATTTGTATTGGGACAAAAATGATTATTGCATTTTTTACAGTGTATGCCGTTTTTTTGTACTTGAAATGTAACATGGGTGAACTTTGTTGAAAGTCTATAGCTATTCATTATAGAGGAAAACAGTACGAAGGGGAATTCCAAGAGGGTGCCCAGGCCCTAATTATATCTCAGTGTACGCAAATTGCCCTAACCATTACTTTTATCTTAACTAATAATTACGATTGACGAAAAGACCTGAGCTGTATTTCGAGAGCAGAAAGACACTCGACGGTGAGATCTTTTGACTTGGGCTAGTAAGCAACCACCCACAACACCTTAGCAACTACCAAGAAGACCTTAGCAACCGCACAGCAGTCCACTCAAATCCACTCTGAACACCCCGGCAACCACACAGTAAGCCTTGGCAACCACCCAAAACTCCCCGGCATATCGGCAAACACCACACAGTTTCTGGAGGAAGTGTCAAAATCTGCTTTCCTGACACTACGACACTGGAGCTGTGTGGTTTTGATTGCTCATCCTGTGACAGATTCAGTCTCTGAAACGTTACTCTCATAGAGACACTGATAGAGATGTGTGGTTGTGTGCATGTGTGTTGCTGTTTCTGGGTCAGATTTTTGCCCCATTAATGGTTTCTGCCCTGTTCCAATTTCTTTATTTATAGCCATCTTTTTTTTTTGGTCTCTGTTTAAAAGGAAGGTTCACCCAAAATTCATTCATTCATTCATTTTTCTCTGCCACAGCGGAATGAACCACCAACTATCTCAGCATATGTTTTACACAGCTGATGCCCTTCCAGCCACAACCCAGTACTGGGAAACACCCATACATACTCTCATTCACACCCACACACACTACAGCCAGGTTAGTTCTTCCAATTCACCTACAGCGCATGTCTTTGGACTGTGGGGGAAACCGGAGCACCCGGAGTAAATCCACGCGAACACGGTGAGAACATGCAAACTACACACAGAAATGCCAACTAGCCCAGATGGGACTCGAACCAGCAACCTTCCTGCTGTGTGGCGACAGTGCTAACCACTGAGCCACCGTGTCACCCCATATTGTAATTAAATAAATAAATATATTTAACATTACTAATACTTATTAATATTTTAATTAATATATATCAGTATTACATAAGCATTATAATAGTATAAAATAACCAAAAATCTAATAATCAAATCATCTTAAAATAATTACTAATACAAAAGATGGCGGTTCATTCCGCTGTGGCGACCCCAGATTAGTAAAGGGACTAAGCCGAAAAGAAAATGAATGAATGAAATAATACAAAAGACATCATTAAATGAGATTCAAATAAATAAGCATTCCAACAATTGATTAAACACAAGTAAATACAAATTCTAATAAAATAATAAATACATAAATAATTGTATTGCTAACATTAGAATAATCATACATTACTATAGAAGTACATAAATATCATACATAAATATAGTTTATAAGCTTCAAATAATAATAATTAATAATAATAATAATAATAATAATATAGTCTGCACACTGGCGCAGTGGGTAGCACGATCGCCTCACAGCAAGAAGGTCGCTGGTTCGAGCCTCGGCTGGGTCAGTTGGCATTTCTGTGTGGAGTTTGCATGTTCTCCCCGTGTTCGCGTGGGTTTCCTCTGGGTGCTCTGGTTTCCCCCACAAGTCCAAAGACATGCGGTACAGGTGAATTGGGTAGGCTAAATTGTCCGTAGTGTATGTGTGTGAATGAGAGTGTATGGGTGTTTCCCAGTGAGGGGTTGCAGCTGGAAGGGCATCCGCTTTGTAAAACATATGCTGGATAAGTTGGCGGTTCATTCCGCTGTGGCGGCCCTAGATTAATAAAGGGACTAAGCCGAAAAGAAAATGATAGATGAATGAATAATAATATATTGAGTAAAATTAAAATAGCTTGACATTTTTTCAAATATTATTTTTGGCTCATTAATAATAATAATAATAATAATAAGAAGAAGAAGAAGAAGAAGAAGAAGAAGAAGAAGAAGAAGAAGAAGAAGAAGAAGAAGGATGATGATGATGATGATGATGATGATTATGATGATGACGTTTACATTGGGTCTTTATTTTAGGGTGGGAGTCCCTTACACAACAATAATCAAATGACTAATCTAAAAAACTGGGAACCCCTGGATAAAAAGATTGATCTTGGCATTTAAGAATCAATATTGTTTCATTAAAATGCACCTATGTAATACTAGCAGTCTCGAATTAATTTCCAAACATGCAGTGCTTAAAACAACACTGTATTTGTTGGATACCAAACCAAAAGACACTCGTAAATACACAGTAATTATCAATATTTTCTACAAAGCAGCTTTACAAATCATCATACAGTATATTTGAGCAATTCAGGAGCATTATCAATCACACAAAACAAGAGCTCTGTCATAATCCTTTGACAAAATGTAAGAGTTTTGTAACAAAAGTTAGTGTGTGTGTGTGTGTGTGCGGGTGTGTGTGTGTGTGTGTGTGTGTGTGTGTGTGTGTTGTGTAATACTGTAACCTCCTGACCAAATGTCAGCGCTTCATGTGGTGCCTGCACACTTGAGTATGTAAGTATGTGTAGTATGCGGAGTGTAGGCTGTTACTGAAAGTGTTTCCAAGGAAACACTGATGTACCTCTGCTCTGGGCGCGGAGAGAAGGTCCGTTTTGGGCTTCACAGTTTTTCTAGTAAGAGAAAAGAGAGAGCATTGTGAACTTCAGATGAATAACAGAAGAAGCGGCTTCTACATTTTCTCTCTGCTTTTGAAAAAGTGGAAGGCTGACAAAACCAACAGCTGAATTTCTTTGGTCAGAAGTTCCTCTTTCATGGTTGAAAGATTGGTTTAAATACCAATTTTGCCTTTGATATTTCTCTCAAAACAACTTAGAGCTGATAATTTGATTTTTAAACTATATTTACCACAGTTTAAAGTTGAATGAAATTGTAAAATATTGTAGTGTTTTTCACCCATTATATAACGTGTGTTCCCCAGTGGGAGAGGAACTACAATGCTATGTGGAAACTTCCACTATGGGGATTTTGCCAGAAACCACTCACTCTGAAGAGTAATAAAACGGGTCAATGAAATGCCAATGAGTTGGCGGTGTCAGCGCACGCAGCTGGCAGCAATCACAATCAAATCTGCGATGGCATGTCTGTTGCGCAGCAAAGATCGCGGCTCGCTCTTGCAAAATTATATCTTGCGTATATCAACCTCACGGCGGTATCCGCTCTCGCCGCATGTCTCAGCACACTCGCCGTATGCTCCTCTGGAGTCATACGTGGCGGAAATCGCTGTGTGCCATTCATATTCCCGGCGAACTCAACCGTGCAGTTGATACGCTCTCACGGCAGTTCCATGCCCGGGAGAATGGAGGCGCTGGAACAACTGGCCCCGGGGCATGCGTAAATATTTTCTCCAGTAAGCCTACTCGCACAGATACTGTGTAACGTCAGGGAGGACGAGGAACAGGTCTGTTTATTGCGCCTCTCTGGCTTAACCGAAAATGTATTCCAGCTCTCCCCTTGTGACGGCCCCTCCCTGGCATGTCCCCTTGAAGAAGTACCTTCTTCTCTGGGACAGGCACCATCTGGCACCCACGCCCAGATCTCTGGAACCTCCGTGTGGTCCATAGATGGAGCGCGGAGGACTTCGGTGACCTACCAGTTCTGTGGTTAACACCGTCACTCAGGCTAGAGCATCTTTGAGTGGAGCTGATTTTCCTAATATGTGCTGGATAAAGCCAGTGAATGAGGAAATTTGGTACAATGTTGAAACACGTTTGCTGCGCCTTTCTCTCTAACACAGAGATACGTGCACTTTTTTCACTCTGTTCAGTTGAGTTCCCCATTTGGCAAACCCTACAGAGTTCCTCCGAGGCCCCCAGCATCTGACTCTGTGGAGAAGTCAGGCGCTTGGCCCATTACGTTGTTGGCATGCCCACTTGGTCAGCCTGCGTTCTGGATATTGGTGCCTGCTATGCGCGATCCCCATCGCCATCCCATATGCTTCACTCAGCCACGGTATAGTCCCCGCGCTTCAGGCGGGCCCGTGTCTTCTCTCCCCGCTAACCATCCTTCATATGTGTACTCCCTCTTTACAGGGTTAGTTCATATGTCTTCTTGCCACCAGCAGGTGGCCTCCGCAGCGTCCTCCCTATCGGGACTGCACGCTTCCCAACGTACTGTCCTATTTTAAAATTCCTAGAAACTTACTAGGTGTATTTTTACGACTCCCCAAAAATATAAATAAACCTTAAGCGCTTCACAGGTAAGTAAGGAAAGTAAGGAACAGGGGACACGTTGGAGAGCTGCGTCTCTGGTGATGATGGTGTGCTCACGCTGGAGCCTGGCAAACCTCTCACCAGCGACGTGGTATGGTTCAATAACTCTGGCGTTTTCCATACATTTCCCCATAGTGGAAGTTTCCACATAGCATTGTAGTTTCCCTCCCGCTGGGGAATGTAACAGTTACTACGTAACCCTTGTTCCCCGAGGGGGGGAATGGAAATGCTATGTTCCTTCACCACAGTGATTGCGCATTAGCTGGCAGCTGTAGTTCGGCTTCTTCAGCTAGAAAAGGTATTGTTTCAGAGCATGGCTGGCATTATATACACGATTTGATTGTGATTGCTGCCAGCTGTGTGCGCTGACACCCCAAATCATTGGCATTTCATTGGCCTGTTTTATTACTCTTCAGAGTGAGTGGTTTCTGGCAAAATCCCCATAGTGGAAGTTTCCACATAGCATTTCCGTTCCCCCCCTAGGGTTACGTTATACTGCATATATTATAATATTTACAACTTATTGAACAAATGAAGTCAGAATTATTAGCCCTCCTGAATTATTGCCTCCCTATATATTTCCCCCAATTTCTGTTTAACAGAAAGAAGATTTTTTCAACACTTTTCTAAAGATAATAGTTTTAATAACTAATTTCTAATAACTCATTTATTTTGTCTTTGCCATGATTTTAGTACATAATATTTTACTACTTATTTTTCAAGATAAAAGTACTTGTGGCTGTTATTAAATTTTTTTCTATATTTTAACTGTATCTATGTTTTAAAGTGACTATATACACAATTAATTTGAGGCAAATGGGTTAAAATAATAATGTGATCAAAATATTTGGAGACTTGTGATTTGAATCTTGAAACATAAAAAGAAAATGAAATATATTTCCTGTGTGGTCATTCATTCTAATGCTGGGTCCACATCAAATGTGAATATAAGTATTTGTGTAAATAGATTACATAAAAAGTCAAGGCAAATGCGCAAATAGAGGTCAATTTTCTATCAGCCGCCGCAAATTATTGCACAGCACGTTTGACGCAAATGCATCTAATTTCGAATGGAAATTTTGTGTAAGGGGAGAAACATCCCTTAAGTAAACTAGAGCAACATTAGCATTAGGCTTTGTTTCCACCTTGGGAACATACCATGAAGCTGGATTAGCTGACTAGCCAGTTAAGTTTCAGTTTAGTTTGCACCAATCTGGAGATTGAGGTAACTTGAAGGCAGTTTGACTTTATTCTTTGTTCAGTCTTTGTTGTCATATTATTGTGGAGCATCTGAGCTGAGCTGAGCTACCTTCATGGTACCTAAAACCCAGAATTGGTGCAAATTAACCTGAAACTTAACTGGCTAATCTGACTTCCTGGTACAGACCTCAGATATTAATGTGTGTTCTTTTTTTTGTCAAATTTCATAATCACATGTCAGTAGGCAGAAAGTAAGTGGAGTTTTGTGGAAAAAAAAACATCTTCTTAGTATCACTAGGTGTAAATGATAACTCCACAGAGCTGGCAGTAGAAAGAGAGTAGCACAGCAGAATCCAGTAAAGTATGCAGTGGTGCTGGAAGGAGAAGTGAGGGATTATGGGAAGGCTCCTACACTTTGCGTGTGGGGGGCCGAAGGCGGCGCAGGGCGCGGGGGACTTGTTGGCTGTCGGACTCGGTCTGGTAGAAAAACATCCGTATCAGATCATCCAAGAGCACCCAAGTAGGCAGACAAAGCAACCGCTAAAGGAGATAGAGAGAAATTAAATATTTAAAAATTAAAATATTTCCGAGAATATTTTTTTCTTCTGGAGAAAGTTTATTTGTTTTATTTTGGCTAGATTAAAAGCAGTTTTTTAAGGTCAATTTCACAAGCCTAATTACCCTAACTTGCCTAGGTAACCTAATTAACCTAGTTAAGTCTTTAAATTACACTTTAAGCTGAATACTAGTATCTTGAAAAA
>CAIGQW010053658.1:467975-492434 GCA_903798125.1 Danio choprae | reverse complement strand
TTTAATCTTTTGTTCAGTAAGTTCTGCTTTATCAGATTCTGATAATTATTCTATTCTTTTGAATGGCAAAGTAGATATTCTACATATAATACCATCTTCAGCTCTTCTTCCTTTTTTTTTTTTTTTGCCAATTCACTACAGTATTTCCTAAAAACATTTCCTGCTTCAAATTTGAGAAGTTCCCAATTATTACAATATCTTTTTTTCAATTTTCGTTTTATTCCAGTAAGTCAAAATAAGTTTTTTCTATTCCAGTAATTACTACCCTTTTGTTTAAGAACTGAATTATTTAATTTCCAGTAACCAGACTTTTGAGTTAAATTACTAGAGGCTCTAAAAGGAATCATAATTGAGATAGCAGCATGATCCGAAAACGGAGATGGTGTTATTTCAGTAACACTGTTATCCAATTCATTGGAAATAAGCCAATAATCAATCCTGGATTGAGAAGATAAAGATTTGTTACTCCAAGTAAAGCATTCTTGTGATGGATGAGATTTTCTCCATGGATCAAACAAGGAAAACTGTTCTATACAAGTCATTACATAATCCGGATTAGGAGTTCTAGTTTGAGGCCATCTATCTAAACTATTATCCAGGACAACATTGAAATCACCACCAAAGATTAGAGAAGAGTTAGGATATATGGTTAACATTTGAATCACCCGAGTGCCTAATCTATCGAGGAGAGCCTTATTTTCTCTTTGTAAGTTAAAACCATATACATTAACAATAATATAGGTTGCATTTAAAATCTCAGTGGCAAGTACAATTAAGTGTCCAGAAGCATCACATTCAGATCTTAAGATTTTCCCTTTAAATCTATCTTTTAAAATACAAACCACAGCAGAATTAGTAGTGCCATGAGATAACCATAAATCTAGTCCCCACTGTGACCTCCAAAATTGTGCATCTTGAGTGACAGAATGGCATTCTTGTAGAAAACAAAAATCTGCATTAAAGCGCTTTCAAGTACAAGAAAATAACTTTCCTCTTAGTGATATTGCGTAACCCTCTACAATTAAGAGAAACAATAGATAAAGACATAGAACAAGAGTAAATATGAAACAAATAAAAAATAAAATAAATAACCCAGAAGATTCCTATATAAATATATAGCAAATCTTAAGCAAATGCAACAAATGTATCCCAGGATGAGAACAGCAATCCCTTTTTTTTAACACCTATATTGGTTCTACTGTAAATTTGTAAAACAAAAAAAAATATTAAACGGGAGTCTCAGTCTTTCACTTCTTTAACCAGCATAAACAAAACAAAAACAAAATGTTTTCTTTTTTTATCTAAAGAGAGGAAACGTGTATTGTTTCTTTTACAAAATTATTAAATTAATAAATATGACTCTGAATCCCTTTCATGTCATCGATCCAAATAACAAAAAAAATATCTCGCTTTCAAATTCAAAGAAAAGAAAAATAAGGAAATATTGCATCTCCTCCGAAGATGCAAATCAACAAAACTGAACTTGAATACCTGTTTCCTTCGAATCTATAAACCAAAAATATGGAAGAAAAATATCTTTACTTTAATCCAGAGGGAAAGGGAAAAAAGGGAAAAATTAAAAATATTTAAACAGGTTTTTCATTCCAGTTTTAACAGAAATTAAAAGTCGAGTACCTTTGTACTGAAAGGCGGCAATAGCATGCATTTTCCAGTTACGATCGTCGTAAGTATACGTTTCCTTCGTAATTTAGGATGGTGGCAAGATCTCAACACCATCCACAAAGGCACGGCCACCGACAAAGAAAGTCTTTTTTGTTTTTCTTACGAGCTTTTTCGACAGCGGGCCATAATTTCAACCTTAATTCTCTGTCAGCAGGAGACGGGTCCTCTGAGATCCTCAAGTGATTGTTCTTTAGGAAGTCTGCATCTTTGGGGGCGCACCAGACCGCATCCCAAAAAAAGTGTGAGGTAAATTGAAATATAATATCTCGGAGTGCTGCTTCCAGGTTTGTTACGGCCAAGACGTCCCCGACATCGGACATCTTCTCTTTAAATTGTGGCAGGAGACACTGACATACTTTAATGACCTCGAGACGAACATCTTCTCCATTTCTCTCTTGAATCCCTTGAATCCTCAAATTCCACCTGGAATAGCCTTCTAGCAACGTTAGACGTCTTTCTTGCTCTTCGATACATTTTTCAGCTTGTTTTAAGCCAACTTTCATGGCATTGACGTCGGTACAAATGAACTCGATTGTTTCCTTTAATTCCGCGATCTGCTTTGTATTGATGCTGACTTCGATTTTTATTTCATTTACAATCTGAGAATTTTTTTCCAACAGCTTCTCTAGTGTGTCTGACCTATTTTGCACGAGACGAGAAAGGTCCGAAATCTGTGAAATTATGATAGTTGTATCTTTTTCCACACATCTGCGTTGTTTAGGGGCTGGCGATTTACAAGGAGTTTCTGGAAGAGATGGATGTTTGACCTACGCTGCCAGCATAAATTCCTCAGGGTTAATATTCTGCTGAAGATAGTCATGTAAATTGTCTGTAGGCATTAGAAGGGATTTTATCTAACTTTTCGGTCACCGGCGAATTGCTATTTTGATTAGCCAAGTTAGCATGTGCTGTCTTTTCAGACTTTCCAGCCTTCTTCCCTGCACTTTTCCTTTTCTCTGACCCTCCCATTGTCGTCTGTAACGGATTGCTATAATATCAGTTCAACTTAACTTTTAATATACACTTTGCAATATGTTATACAGGTCAATTTAAATAGTTAGGATTGCAGAGCTCAACGAAACACGTGCGATCAAGGAGCCATCTTGAAAGTCCTCCAATTCTTCTTTATCTGCTTTTCTCCCTTTCAATATGAGAAATTCTGGTCAATCAGTAACTTTGTGGGAAACACTTTGAGCACTCAAATGACAAAGTCCACCTAAGCAGTGAACTCTGACTCTGAAGCAACCTTGTTAGAGATAATTGCCATATACAGCAACTGATTACAATCAGATGTGAGGCAGTAGAAGGTATTGTAGTGGTTAAGCCTAAAGGATCCAGAAAGAAGTGATCCAGGATCTGGTATTTTTAGTACTTTTTTCCAATCCTGCAATAGCTTCCTTCATCTAGCTTGTCAAAACTTGGTCCTGGAGGGTTGGTGTTGTGCATAGTTTAGCTCCAGCTTCTTTCAACACACCTGCCTGGAAGTTTCTAGTACACCTAGACAGAGCTTGATTAGCTGGTTCAGGTGTGTCTAATTGGGGTTGGAGCTAACTTCTGCAGGACACCGGCCCTCAAGGACCAAGAATGGGCACCCCTGATGTAGCCATTTTTCTGTAGATATTAGCTCCAAATTATCCAAAGATTATCAGCATGGAATATTCTATTATTGCTGATAACCTTATATTTAAGTGTGTTAAATTTGGTTTAAATTACAATCTGTAAAGCAGTGACTACTGCATCTAGAAGCAGGATCTCAGAGGGTATATTTCACAGAACTCACTCCACCAACATTTGTGAGTCGATCATTACAAAACTTAGTTTCCTGTAAAACATCTTTATCTGTGATCATTAGTTGATAAATTAAATTAAAGTCTCAGGGCTCTTCTGTTTTCATTTTGAATCTACAAGAGCCTGTGAATGATCCTCTGAAAGCTCTGAAAACATACATGTTTGCACCTAACATATCATATCAGTCATATTAGAACATTACCTAAAAGTTTTCCTTTACTATAGGTACTGCTCCAGTGACAGCTTTTGTACCTTTATATCTTAAGCCCAGCTCAATATTTAATAATCCTTTACGATTGTAGCTTCTCAGACGGTCTGAACATAATCCCCATGTCAAATTGTAAGATCTCAGTTGTTTTAATGTCAGACTAAACGACAATCAATGCACACCAAACACAGACACATGCAACCCTGATCTGGACGAACAAGAATGAGAAATGCTGAGAAGGAATGGGCAACTTTGGTCCTGAAGGGCCACTGTCCTGTAGAATTTTACTCCAACCCTTATCAAACACACTAACAAGCTAATAAGCATCCAAGATCACTAAAAAGCTACAGGCATGTGTGTTTGATTAGGGTTGCAGCTAAAGTCAGGAGGACAGTGACCCTCCAAGGCCAAAATTGCCCATCCCTGATGTAGAGCTTAGCATCAACCTTAAGCAAACACACCTGAACCAGCTTATCAAGATCAGGCAGGTATGTTGGAGCAGGCTGTAAGAGGCTGACAGGACTCAACACCTCTTTTTAAAGCCTCTTTTAGATTTACAGAACATGATTTGTTCCTGATTTTACCAGGATTTTCTTGCCTAACAATTCACTCATATGTTCTCATTGTTTACAGCCGTTGCTAGGAAACCGCTTCTGCAACTCCAAAAGTATCTCTTGCTGGCACAGAATTAATCTATTTATCAACCGTTTTCATTCAGAAAACACACACACACACACACACACACACACACACACACACACACATGTATATGAGGGAAACTGCCATCTGTGGGAAGCACTTGGCTTCTTAATGACTGCATACGCATCATAAATGTCACATGATGATGGATCGCAAAGCAATGTATAGTCTGGCATATTTGGTACCCACGACACATCTAGACAAAAATCATAATCTGACACAGTGACTGTCGATACAGACAATATAAAATAGGTAGGTCATGGTATATACTGCAGCAACATTGTGTGAAGGCTGGTGAACCTTCAAGGCCCTTGTTTGAAGTATTCTCGGGCCATCCATGGCCTATTAAAATATGCATATTATATGGTTGTTCAACCCTTTAAAGTCATTGTGAAATCCAAATTTACAATGTTTATTTTGCTAGCGCACCTTGTTGTTCTTTAGATGAACACTTAATCTGTTAATCCACTAAAAAAAGCTTGTTTTGGTAATCTTCAATCAAAGTCCATTTGCTTCCTTCTCTGTTGACGTCAGTTTGACAGTTTCATCAACAATATTCTTTACCACGCCCCTTTACTATTAGTTTTCTATGAGGGAATGGTGTGCAAAAAGATAGCCCCTCCCCATACTTAATATTCTGTTTCAGTTGGAAGTACATCAACACACTGGAATTAAAGTCTCAGCAACTTCTGTTTCAAGCAGACTTTTTATGTTTAATAATTCTTTGGTTTTTCCCTATCTGAGTTTATTAGTAGTTAAATTCAGATTTGGTCTGTGGCTGTCACTCTGAATGGGATTATGCATTATGGTAATCGTGACAGCCATATATAGCCGCTGTGTGTACGTGGCCTGTGCTACTGAACCTAGATTTCTCTATAAAACTGTGATTTATTTGAGGCTGTGCAGTAGCTAACCTGGCAGGGTTGGTAGCTGGCAGGTGTAGTATCCCGGCTGGGCTTCAGGTGCGTACTTGAGCTCCAAACTCTGGTGCAGATTGAAGAACTGTCGATACCTTCTGTAGATTAAGTACTTACTGTTGCCTTTGGTCTTCACCTCAATCACAAAAATCTGCAAGAACGTGATAAACAATAACCAAGTCAATGTTTATGGTGTGTAGTAGAAAGAGAACACTGCAAAAAAATGTACTTAGAGTTTTTGTCATGTTTCTAGTCCAAATATCTTAATGCTTCTATGTTAATAATGCTTCTTCTTAAAAATAATGCAAATAATGCTTCTTAAATTAAATCAAAAATTGTTTTGTTTTCAGAAATAAGTCGTCAAAATCAAGTGAGTTTTTTTTCGTTAAAACGTATCACCCTGCAGCTCAAGACCGGTTACTCACTGAAACTAAGCTGGGCTGAGCCTAGTCAGTACCTGGTTGGGAGAATACATGGGAAAACTAGGTTGCTGTTGGAAGTGGTGTTAGTGAGGCCAGCAGGGGGCACTCAACCTGTGGTCTGTGTGAGTCCTAATGCCCCAGTAAAGTGAAAAGAACACAACTCTGTCAGTGGGCGCCGTTGTTTTTTTTTGTTTTTTGTTTTTTTAGGCTAAACACATTTCATTTTACATTATTAATTCTGAAAACAAAACGCTTTTTTCTTGTGTTGAAAAGGCTTCTTGATTTAAGAATGGTTAGATATTTAGAAAGAAACAAGACAAAAACTTTGAGTTTAAACTTTACTGCAATGACAAAACAACTTAAGATATTAACCTGGCACAAATGTAAATAAATGACAAAAATGATGCAAGAGTGTATGTTCTTAAGACAAGCATTTTATGATTATCTTTATACATCTTGTTTTAGGTGTATGCTTTTGGTTAAACATAAGCCACAGGTAACTGTCAGACTATAAAGCCAAGAAATTATTAAAGAAAAGACTGGAAGAAAGTTGAAGTGCAGGGGGTTCGGGTCTGGGGAAACTCACAAAGTAAACAATGAAACCTTTATTCTCCTCGATATCAGCAATAGTTGCGGTGACTGGGATGTTGTCTGGAAGCTGGTCAAAATCACTGTAGCATGAACAAATATTACAGACATTTTTATTACCATAGAATACATGTATTTTTAAAATATGCCTTTTAATACAATTTTGAGTAAGAAATTTGAGTTATACTTACAAACAGGACCAGAGTTAGGTGTGTGTGTGTGTGTGTGTGTGTGTGTGTGTGTGTGTGTGTGTGTGTACATTTTGGTTAAGGAATTATTATTACTTCCATTTTTTTTTATATTCCTGTTGTTATTGTAAAGATCTGTACTATTTTCATATTCTGAGTCAGTCTGGATCCAAAGAATTATTATTATATATAACAAACAAATCTTAATGTGTAAAATTTACCAAACCAAAACCAGTGAGATGCAGAAAGTAGCTTACTGTGTAATCTGAGAATTAAAACTATTAACTCCATTGACAGGAAGGGAATTTAATGTATAACTAAAAGATTTATCAGGTTGTTAAACCTACAGGTTGTCTAAAATTATGAAAAAAAAAAAGTATTTATAAAAAAAAATACATTAATAAAATACTTAGTTTTTCCATCTTACAATCAAAGTTTAATACATTTTTAATGTTGTAATCATCTGTCAATAAGCTTCTAACACAGTTCAAAACTGTGAGACGTGATGTAAATTCTAAATCTAATATATTCCTTATAAAACAATTGACAGATGCTCTATACATGCATCATGTTTCTAAAATTACTCAAGTTTTTGTTAATGGCTATAGTTTTTAGTTGTTGTAGGGTTTTAAAAACGGGGAAAAAACAAGATGTGGTGTATTTTGAGGGTATTGCATTAGCAGTTTCCTTCCTTAAGAGAATCTATTCATTAAAAACAAATAAATAACAAAATAAAAAATGCCTAAATGTGTTGTGATGGTGTTCTTGACAAACTTCTTTGAAACACTAACTTGCCTACTGAACACTGAAAAAAAAAAACTTTTTTAAAAAGCTGAAATAGCTTTATCTAGTTCAGTAATAACTCAGTACGATACAGTTTAGTACACTTGACTGAGTAGTAGCCTGGATGATGTTTCATAGTACTACTACAACACAGTGCAATAGTAACCTAAATATAGCAGGCTATAGCTAAAATTCAGCTACAATGTAAACGCAACACTAGCTACATCCCAGATTGACTAAACTGGAGCGCGGGAATCTCTATATGAATATCGCTACATCTCAGAATGATTAAACTGGAGCGCGGGAATCTCTATACGAATATCCACGAGTAAACATGAATGAAAACACGATTCCGCTCACCTTTCGTCGCGCAGCTGTTGCGGGAGAGACATGCTGGATGTGGCGGGATTTAGGCGCTCACAGGCGGAGGCAGACGGAGAGAATGTTTGATAAAGTGGAAGTAAAGCTGCTGGTGTTTTACTGAGGCGGGTTTACAGTTGCTGTTGCACGAAAACCAAAGAGGAACTGAAAGAGTCCCGGCCGACGAGTTAATTAATTAAAATGAAAAGAACGCATGTGCTGTATATAATCAATTCTATTTTCAGATGATAAAAATGATTCTCGTCGTGTTGTTCAGTCTTTTTATCTTTCAGTTCAGTCATTTTCTGTTTCAGTTCAGTGGTCAGATAAATGCTCAAGTATGAGAGGAATTCTAGCTGCATGTCAACAGGTGAGACAGTTCATTGATGTAGATGTCTGGGTGAATGATTTCGAAAATGACTCCATTACATTACATACAGCAACATGATTTTGTTTATGTATTTTTTATTGGTCTTTAAATCAAGTTGAACAATCTATTTATTTGTTTATTTTGATTAATGAACATCAGTTGCCTTTCAAGAAACTTACAGAAATGAACAACCCCCATTTTTTTGCCCCTCCGCAGTGCATTTCCTGCGTGTTGGTTAGCTAATCCATTGGTATAACCAACATGTTCAGTCTACATGCAGTACTTGACAACTAAAACAACAATGCTGGACTACATAGCCACATGTTTGCTGGTCCCTGTATAATTGCATTATGTATTGATTTAAAGAAAAACACAAAACTAGAACATTTTAGTTTTTAGTACATTCTCATGTAAATGCATCCTTAATTTATTCACCTCATTCATTAGGTACTAAATGAAGTTTCAAAAATGTTGGAACACTCTTCTTTGTTCAGTCATTGGTCAGCCAAACAGAAAGTTTTGCCCACAACAGGTATTGGTTGAACCTATCACTGACCAAATATGGCAATATGTATTTTGATGTTTTTGTAATACTTCTAAGTTCTTTACATCATGTGAATTCTCACACGATTAAAAATATGACCTCACACTGTCAATTCCCACCAAACATTAGACCTCTGACAGACGTGCATATTAAGTCTATATTGCGTCCGTTGGTATAATAGACGTCTTTTAAATGTCTGTAAGAAGTCCAATGTTCAGTGGGTTATGTTCACAATGCCTCCAAAACTTCAGACTTCCATTTTTAAAAAAAAAAAAAAAAAAAAAAAGGGGGATTGGGTTTAAATGTTTTGCATTCAAACCATGCATTTTGAGAGCCACCATAGAAGGGAAGAGCAAAATCCAGAATAGCATCTGATTTGATCCACTTCATCTCACAGAGGCAAAAACTCTTCATGCAATCTAATTGGGTGGGCTCAATATTTTCTCTTTTAAAGAAGAAAGAGGACAACAAAATTAGTCGCACTGCTTGAACACTTATTTTTTTCATTTTCAACTTGATTAATATGCGTCAGACTCGTTACAGTATCAAATCTTACTCTTATCAGTTTTTTAGTTGTTTAACGAGAAGGTCTTGTTTAACTTGTTTTTCTGAGATTTATTTATAGAGTTGAAAACTTGACATCGCAGCCTATCGCTATTAATTTCATTTTATTTTTTTACACTATTTTCATTCAAAAACAAAATGCTAAAAACGTAATTGTCCTAACTTGAGGCTGATGGAATGGGATGTTACTTTTCACACCGGTAAAAACTGAAAGTGAAAGCAAACCACTGGAAAAAGGAAGGGCTTTGTTTTGTCAAGTTCACCATGCATACATATGCATTCAGTTACGTGAACTGACAGGGAGTCAAGTTATTTCATTATTCAGAACTGTTATCCAATCAAAGCAGTGGATGTTTGCTTTCAAGCCGCCAGAGCAGGCCACCCAAAATCTGCTCATCTCCAAAGCTGGCTTTAAAACCATGGTAGAAAAAGCTCATTACTTTCTGATTTTGATGTTTTTGCAGGGATCAACTAAATGCTGAGTTTTTTTAAAAGTATGTGTAGTTTATGAAGCAGACTGTTTAGATTATGTCTAAGACTTTACATGCCGGCTGAACTCTGATTGGTTGCTATACATGTCAGTCTGACAGTTCTTGGCCAGAGAAAGCTGCAGTGTTCAAACCATCTGCCGTCAGTCTGAAAGTCTAGCTACATTAGTCTATCTCTGTTAATAACAGTGGAATGAATTTTAATACTGCTTTTTATATATACTTAATACTATTATCCGGAAACCTTTTTTATTTGGTGCCTATACTAGCCAGAAACTACTTGCGTCAACTTTAGGTGCACTGAATAATTTTAGTCTATTACACATAACAGAAAACTATATTTATTTGGCTGAAATATCCTACAAGAATGTCAGCCAATTCAATTCAAGTTTATTTATATAGCGCTTTTTACAATGTAGATTGTGTCAAAGCAGCTTAACAAGTTCTAGGAAAGTCCAGATTTCAGAGTTCAGTTCAGTGTGGCTTAAGTTTCACTGCCGAAAGTTCAAATACTGAAGGGCAAATCCACCGAAGCGCAGCTCCACAAGTCCCAATCCGAGCAGGCCAGTGGCAACAGTGGCGAGGAAAAAACTTCACCAGTTGACGAAGTGAAGGAAAAAAAAAAACCTCAAGAGAAACCAGGCTATGTTAGGCATGGTCATTTTCCTCTGGCCAAACTTCCTATGTGGAGCTGCAGTCTAGGCGCCGGGCTGGAGAAGCTGGACATCCATCGTGGAAGCTGCAGGTGAGGGTAGGGCACCAGCGGGAGGTTAGGCTGGCCCACAGGATCAAACGTAGACTTGTTCGTCACTGTAGCCTTTCAGGAATCAGTCTCATGCACTCCATTCCTCCATGGCCACCACGGTATCAGCTCGGGATACGGCCTGGTCCAGGATACCTTCGGATCATCTCTTCACAGGTCTAGGATCGCATCAATGGCACTGCAAATCTGTAGGGACCTCGGGATGAGTATCCCCAGGTGGAAATAGAAAATAAAGAAAATATTTAGCGTAGCTGCTGTTCATAGTGTATTTAAACCAGAAAGGAAAAGGATTGTTATAGATGAAAATGGCAGTTATATCACAAATATGTAAAGCATATGAGAGTTTCTAACACAATGGCTGGTGTTTTAAGACAGGAGGAGTACACTAATACACCATACCGTTATGCGACGCATTGAGTGTATGCTTTACTAAAAAGATAAGTCTTTAATCTAGTTTTAAATTGAGAGAGTGTGTCTGAGCCTCGGACATTATCAGAAAGGCTATTCCAGAGTTTAGGAGCCATAAATGAGAAGGCTCGACCTCCTTTACTCGACTTTGCTATTCTAGGTACTACCAGAAGCCCTGCGTTTTGAGATCTTAAAGAGCGGGTTGGATTGTAACGGGACAGAAGGTTAGTTAGATAAACAGGAGCTCCATTATTTAAAGTTTTATAGGTAAGAAGCAATATTTTGTAATCAATACGGAACTTAACAGGCAGCCAGTGTAAGGAGGATAAAATTGGGGTGATATGATCATATTTTCTAGACCTGGTAAGAACTCTGGCAGCTGCATTTTGTACTAGCTGAAGTTTATTAATAGAAGATGCTGGGCAACCAGCGAACAGAGCATTACAGTAATCCAGCCTAGAGGTCATAAAAGCGTGAACTAGCTTTTCTGCATCTGAGATGGATAGCATATTTCGTAACTTAGCGATATTTCTCAGATGAAAGAAGGCGGTTTTTGTGACATGGGAGATATGATTTTCAAAAGATAAATTGCTGTCTAATATAACGCCCATATCTTTTACAGTAGAGCTAATGCTAACTTTCCATCCCTCTAATTGCAGGTCAAGTTGTGAGATCTGCTGTGTACAGGATTTAGGCCCAATAAGTAATAATTCCGTTTTGTCTGAGTTTAAGAGAAGAAAATTGTTGGTCATCCAGGCTTTTATATCTTTAATACATTGAGTTAGTTTAGACAGTTCAGATGTCTCATCAGATTTTGTTGAAATGTATAATTGGGTATCATCTGCATAGCAGTGGAAGCTGATCCCATGTCTTCTAATAATGTCTCCCAGGGGTAGCATGTATATTGTAAACAGCAAAGGGCCTAGAACTGACCCTTGAGGCACCCCATACTTTACTGGCCTGGTTTGTGAGGGCTGTCCATTTATATTGACAAACTGGTAACGGTCAGTTAAGTATGACTTAAACCATTGTAGAGCCTGTCCCTGGACACCTGTAGAGTTTAAGCGATCTATAAGGATATTGTGGTCAATGGTGTCAAATGCAGCACTAAGATCAAGTGAAACTAATAACGAGATGTAGCCTTGGTCAGCAGCTAAGAGTAGATCATTGGTTATTTTCACTAATGCGGTTTCTGTACTGTGATGAGGCCTGAAACCTGACTGAAACACTTCAAAAACGTTGTTCTTCTGTAGAAAGGAGCATAATTGGGCAGAAACGACTTTTTCTAGTATTTTAGACATAAATGGAAGATTTGAAATAGGCCTATAATTCGCTAAGTTGCTGGGGTCCAGTTGTGGTTTCTTAATAATAGGCTTAATAACAGCTACCTTGAAAGGATTTGGAACATGGCCTAAAGATAAAGAAGAGTTAATAACATTAAGAAGAGGTTCTCCTACTACAGGTAACAACTCTTTCAGTAACTTAGTTGGAATTGGGTCTAACATACATGTAGCTGGTTTAGAACCATTTAAAAGTTTATCTAGCTCTTCCTGTTCTATCATGTTGAAGCACTGTAGATTAAATTGATTCAGTGGAATGTTTAATGAATCTGAGGTATAATGTGAAGCAGAAAGTTTTTTCCACTTATGTTCCAGGGCACGAGTTGCAGTTTTGAGAGCGCGAGTATGAATATTATACCATGGTGTAGTTTTATTCTCTCTAGCCTTTTTTAATTTAATGGGTGCCACAGTATTTAGTGTGTTAGTAAAGATAGCATCTATACTGCTGGTTACTACATCAAGGTAATTTGCGTTCGCGGGTACATTTAGAAATATAGATAGATCAGGTAAGTTATTTGTAAATTCGTCTTTAGTGGATGGGACGATAGTTCTACCAGGACGATATATCTGTGCAGATCTGCTAATTTCAGGTAAACACAGCTTATATAATAAGAGGTAGTGGTCTGTTATGTCATCGCTTTGTGGTAAAAGGTTTGTGAAGGAATAATGGTAATAAATGGCCACTAGGTGACAGCAAACAAAACAGACAATTTACAAATCTCAATTACAAATATACAGTTCTCAACATATTCTCTTTATTTGAATATACCACAGCTTTGAGTCTTGTTACTGGATTGTGTAACAGGCTCTATATTTGCTGTTCTGTACGTATTACAGTCACTCCTAGCATTCTGTAAATATACTTCTAAGGTCCCTTGAGCCTGGGAATGTCAACAATGTCCTGGGAGTTTTAATCCAAGAGGGTGAACCTTACAGCGTTGCAAACATATACGTACACATAGGCACAACATTAAGTTCAAGGTCATGGCAGCTGTGATGTTTTGTTTTTTCCCTCTCAGTTCCAGGGATTGTGTATGTGAGGTTTCACATTGCTACTTCAGTGAGAAATAGCGACTGTGTCATGATCTCAATTCAAGGCCATTCGCTGCCACACTCTTGACAATGAAACCTACAGGTTACGCACATGCCTTACTGCTCACGCATATGTTCTCACAGAATGAGATGAGGAGAGTGTAAAGATTTGACTGACGTCTTCTTTGAATCCAGAGATTGTTTTACAGACAGCATTATGTGCTTGTATTAATAGGTGGGTGGGTCAGAGGACAATTGTTGACATGTTCACTTCATAAGGTGCTTGAAATATGGTCAGTGTGCCTTATGTATGCATTACGTGTCAGTATATATAAACGTGTATTCAGTAGGGCTGTAAATATATGTTAGTTTTTTAATTAATTGAAATTTTTCAACAACTTTTCTCCAATCAGTGCCCACTTTAAATCGGATAAAATCAAATCGTGTCTTGCATATTTTTCATTATATATCTGTTTTGTAGATGCTGTTAGTAAAATATTTTGCATAATTAATGTTGACCCAGGGGTGACACGGTGGCTCAGTGGTTAGAACTGTCGCCTCACAGCAAGAAGGTCACTGGTTCGAGTCCCGGCTGAGTCAGTTTTCTGTGTGGAGTTTGCATGTTCCCCCCTGTGTTCGTATGGGTTTCCTCCGGGTGCTCCGGTTTCCCCCACAGTCCAAAGACATGCGGTATACTGTAGGTGAATTGAATAAACTAAATTGGCTGTAGTGTATGTGTGTGAATGAGTGTGTATGGAGGTTCCCAGTACTGGATTGCAGCTGGAAGGGCATCCGCTGTGTAAAACATATGCTGGGCAAGTTGGAGGTTCATTCCGCTGTGGCGACCCCTGATGAATAAAGGGACTGATCCGAAGAAAAATGAATGAATGAATGAATGAATGAATGCTGACTCATCAAAAGATCAAAGCATTCCACAGATCAACTATACAGATCAGTCAATTGTGTCCATTATTATTCATGCCTGTTCAGCTTATGTCGATTAAAAATAAATGTTTTTATTTTTGACATTTTAGCTTTAATTTTGACAGGAAAGTATGATGACGTTGGAGAGAGAAATGGGGTGGGATCAGGAAAGATCCCCACGTCGGAACCAGAACTCGGGACACCCGCAACCCTGTTAAGCTAATTGTAATCAAGATAATACAGAATAAAGCGATACACATGATTAATAATGAGAAAAGTCTAGTGGTTTAACTTCTTGTTGCTCATGTGATTGTTATTGTAGTGTAAGGGGACATTCACACAAAACGTGTCTCACATTTGACTTCAAAAACATAAGTCAAAGGACAAAAAATTACAAAAAAAACAAGGTCCTGACATAGAAAGCGATGTCATGCATGAGATGTGCACAGAATAGTCAAATGTATCCGTCTTATGCAAGTTTGTGTACTGGAGGTCAGCAAGTAAAACCCGCTCTCCTTACTTCAACAGGCACTTGGAGATTGATTCTAGAGATTGATACCTTATCAAGTCTTCAGCATCCTTATTGCCATCCTTGCCTCCCATGCCATTTTGAATCCTGTTTGGAGTGGCCTGAGCAGAATAAATGGGGGTATGTTGGTGTCGTGACCCGGATGGGAGAGTAACAGAGACAAGCTTAGAAAATCAGTGCTGGGAAACCTCTGAAGTTTTTAGTGTACTGGATAGACCCCTCCAAACAGGATTCGAGCTGGTATGGGAAGTGGAGACTCTGAGTAGAACCAAAGGATGACCTGGATGGGAGAGCTGTTTAGGAGAGTGAGTGTAATGGAGACCTGCTAGTAAAAACTGCTGGTAAACCTCACTACGCTGGCCTCAATAGGCACACTAAAGACTGATGCTAAAGACTGCATGTTCTTGTTAGCGTTCATTCTTCCCATGCCAGTTGGAATTTAGAGTGGTTTGAGTAGAACTGGAGGGGTCACATTGGTTCTGTGACCCGGATGGGTGTGAAGTTTGGGTGTGAAGTGTGAGTGCAATGGAGGCAAGCTTGTAATATCTGTGCTGGTAAACTTCCCTACCCTAGCCTCAAGAGGCACATTAGTGACTGATGCTAGGGGTTGTTGCACTTCTTCTTCTTGTTAGTGTACCTAACACTCATTCCTTTAGACCAGGGGTGCTCAAGCCTGTTACTGGGCATCTACATGCCTGCAGTTCAGCTGCAACCTTGATCAAACATGCCTGTCTTTAATTACAGAGTGCTCCTTCAGATCCTACTTAGTTGTTTTAGTTGTGTTTGATCAGGGTTGGAGCTAAACTCTGCAAGCATGTAGATCTCCAGGAACAGGGTTGAGCACCCCTGCTTTAGACACTGGTTCAAATCCTGGTAGTAGCTCAACAAGAGGATTGCACTCTCAATAAATGGAAATGTGCTACAGTGAAATGCAAAAACATGTTCTGAATAAACAACTTTAAGTAGTCTGACCAATAGCCCTTTTCCAACCAACCTGGCTTCTTACTCCTCTCATCACTTCTTATTTATTAGCAGAAGGACAGTCCATTTGTGGATCCATTTTCTTTCTATTCCTGTCTCTCTGTCTTTCCTTCAGTCTTCGTTTTTCTCTTCCACAGCCAACCCTGTGTGTGAGTATTGCTGAGACAGGGTAATATAATAGGGCTGGTAGAAATAGTGAAACACCCTTGCATGGTGAGAGAACAGAGGGTCAAACAGTACAGAAACTGAGTGTGCATGTCTGTCAGAGAGAGAGAGAGAGAGAGAGAGAGAGAGAGAGAGAGAGAGAGACTGGATTAATCATGTAGGCAGGATCAAGCTGCAGTACAATATTTCGATTTCTGACAGATGGGAAGTGCTGTGTTAAAAGGGAATCCCTGAGAGGAAGACAGATTTTTGACTCGTCGGGGCTCCACTTGGTTAGTCCTATTTAGAACATCATAACATAAATAGGAATATCAATTTTTTTAAAAAGTCAAAGTGATTCCACAGACACTTTTCACTTAAGGAAAATATACTGCACAGTCAGTCCATTACAGTAGGCTACATAGCAGCAGCTAAGTGCATACAAGTGTGTAGACTTGGACACGAAGATTGACTTCAAACTGACCATCATAATGGTCAGTTTGAAGAAAGGGAAGAAAGGTGATTTAAGTGACTTTCAAGTTAGAATGGTTGTAGGTGCAATATGGGCTGGTCTGAGTATTTCAGAAACTGCTGATATATTGGGATTGTCACACAGTATGATCTTAAAGGCAGTTGTTGCAGATCTGAGGTTTAAAATGCCTTGTGGATGTCAGAGGTAGAATGTCCAGATTGGTTATGCTGATAGAAAATCAACAGTAACTTAAATAACCAATAAGGATAACCGATTGTTGTGCATAACACAAAAACTTTGAAGCAGATGAGCTACACCTGAAGAAACCCACACCAATTCCTGTAGATAAAGATTTAAAAAAAAAAAATCTGCCTGGTCTGATACATCTCGATTTCTGCTGTGACGTTCAGAAGATAGGGTCAGAATTTGTTACAAATTGCATGAAAGCATGGATCCATCAGGCTGTGCAGGAGAATTTCTTGGTAAACTTTGGGCCCTTTTAAAAATTGATCATCAGTTAAGTGCCACAACCTACAGTACCCCGGTACTGCAGCTGACCATGCCATTGCTTTAAGACCACAGTGTAATCATTTTATGATGGCTACTTCCAGCATGAATTGTGTTATCTCTCAAAACACCTCAAAGCAGTTCCTTTAACATATCTAAGGAGTGTTTCCAGCACTTTGTTGAATCAATGCCACAATGAATTAAGTCATTTCTAAGGATAGAAGAGGGTCGCAGTACTAGCAAGCTGCACCTAATAAAGTTAGGTATATTTAAGTATATATAATTGCAAAAGCATAAATACAGGAGAAAAGTGAAAATCACTGTGCTGTTAGCATATGTGTGTGTGGGTGCTTGTGCAGTAAGCATTTCCCACCAGTTAGTTGAGCTGACAGGATTGAGTGCCACTTTCCGAGGTGCCAAAGAGAAACTGCTGAGAGTTGACAAGCACATAGTCATTCACATTTATCTTGATATGACAGGCTACACTGTGACTAACAAATATCACAATACATAAAATATATCCAATAATAAAAAAGCAAATTCAAGAACACCTGCTTGTGTATATATAACGCCAACACAGAGGCTCCTATTTTCACGCCATATATCCAGAGACCTGTAACACTGCCACACGCTGTGAAAACGGATTCGGCCTCCAACCTTGACCAATAAATTTAGTCCCGCTATGAAAAAGAAAGAGTGACAGAGACATATAGATTGGTTACAGCACAAGTACATACTAAGGAATCTTGGGAAGCTTTGTGTGACTGGTGATTTTTCTTTGGAACAAGACCAAGAAGCGGATGGAGGACTGCTTGAATCGCTAATAGCTATAGAATGAGATTTATAGGATGTGGGACATCTGAAACCCAGCTGGTTTGATATAGATGCTCTGATTAATGCAGTGTCACATTACGAGGGATCACACAGGGCTAAGTATACGCACCATGCACTGGTGTTGTGTGTAAACATGTGTAAGGAGGTTCTCCCTGTCTTTCGTCGACTGTCTTAAGTATGCGTTAAGTATGAGTGAAACCCATCCCGGGTCTTTTTTGGACGGGGGCTCATGGCTCAATCACCGTAAATCTTGGACAAAGATATTTCAACACCAGGGCTTAAATGGCAGCGACAAGTGCCTGGAGATATAATTCAAGGCATGTTCAATTCGACTCAGAAAGTCGCAAGATGCAACTTCCCATTGAAAATAATACAATTGAAAGTCACTTCATGACACACTAGTACTCCTAAGTTACCCAGATGTCAGTGGCATAAACATTTAATTTTTAAAAATTCCTCACGGACATTTGCATACCATCAATGCAACAGATTTTTTAATTTGAGAGGTATTCTAATTCCACACTGCAATGAACAATTGCCAAACAAATTGATTTGCGCCATTTGCCATTATTCTGCATCAATCTGTTAAGCCTGGTTTATATTTGACTTGTCTGCTAGTTCGATTGAGTGCAAGCAGCAATTGTGACGTCATTGCGGTGTTGGCAGAGGTTCGCTTTGCATGCGTGCGGCATCATTTCGGCTGGCGGAGTGCACAACATTTTTTGTAACTTTGTTTGCGATTCCGCATCCGAAGATGAACAATTTGGAGCCGAGTCTGGCTGAGCGAAGGAATTTACATGTGCAACACCTTTAGAAATCCAAAACAGCTGCCTGATGTAAAGTCCTTGAGGTTTCTTTTGAAGCTCTAAGGAAAAACAATGCATATATTTTGTGCAAAAGTTGTCCAAGGCTTGTCCAAGTAAATAAATATAAATATATATATATATATATATATATATATATATATATATATATAATTATTATTATTATTATTTTTTTTTTATTGCATTAAAATGTTTTGCATTAAGTATGCCGTTAGCTTCGATATATAAAATGTAGCCTAAGTTACCCATTTGCTCAACTGTAATTGTGGAGTGTCCGTCAAAATTATCCACAACTTATTTATTTTATTTATGGTTAAATTAATTCATTTAGCAACTCCACTCGCAGACTTCTTCTTTACTACTGTTTCGTCATGACAGTTACTCAGAGTCGCCCCTTGTTGTTACAAATAATATTACAATGGCGAGCCCTTCAAATATATAAGCCTCACAGTTCTTGGCTGTGTGCATAGTATGAAGACCCAGGCGAAAGTATAAATCAGCCTTCATTGGACCAATGAGAGGAATGTCTGTACTTACCCTACCGACCATAAAACAGCCATTATGAGCTGTATTCATTCAATGATCCTTCGGTGGCTGTACTTGATTATTTAAATCTAGTGGGTCTGGTTTCTTGTGTTGCAAGTTCAATGAAGCTGGTGGTGACGATTCTCTTTTGTCAATCTTGTACCTGCAATGTTTACATTTTAGTATTGGTACAGCTTGGTTGGAACCTCAGCCAAGGTGGCATTGAAAAAATTGCCAGGTATTATACAACTCCCCAAAAGTGAGGCATACCAAGCTGTAGAATGCCATGGAAAAGAGCCATTTGTTCCAACCTTAATACAACACCTGAATAAGCTAATCAAGGTCTTCAGGATTAGAGAACATTTCAAACAAGTGGGTTTGATCGGGGTTGAGGTAAAACGGGTCGATTTGGTTCAGTTTTCAGAAGTCTTTCAATAAAGCATTGTAAATGGGGAAACTTTTTTTCCATTGGAACTGGATATGTGGACATGTGGAGTTGCCTGGGAGGGGTGTTTCAAATGAGTCACGATTTCCCATTCCAGTCAGCATAAAGAGAGCAAGGGAGTTCATTAGGCTCTGGAATGATGCTTTAGAAGCTGAAGAGAGAGAAGTAGGCAGATTTACAGAGAGGACACAACAACTCAAATGGGACCCGAATATTAATAGTAGCATTTGATTCGTTAGTGCCACCAAGAAAGTGATCTCTCTCTGTCCCACACACACACACACACACAATCCTTCATTCTCCTGCGTGTTGCGTTATGACCCAGTCTATCCTGAAATAGACGTAGAGTAAGCCAGAGTATATAAGACGCCTGGTAGATCCCCATCTCTCACCTCTGGCTCTCTCTCTCTCTCCAATCACTCCTCCCGCCAGCTTTCCCTTCACACAGGTAAGGACAGAGTCTCGGGGTCTGACTCAGTTTCCTCAGAGAATTTCCTGGATGAATGATACACTTTGGAAGAATCCACTGAAAAATACTTAAGATCATACTGCGTTTTCTGAAATTTGATTGCAGGCTGGTATCTTGGCAAATCTTTTGTTTTGAGATTTTTCAAATCATTTTTAAAGCTCTGATCACATGATTGGTCTGTTTTCTTCAGCAAAAGTCTCTATTCTCATTCCTGTGAAGGAAAGCATTTAATAATTTTTTTCTAATGGGGTATTATGCATGGCTTAAAGTGTAACTAAAAGCAACCTCTAAAAAGTGGAAGATATTTGAGGGAACTTTAGGACTTCCTCAGATCTACACAGTAGCTGAAGATTCTCTGGACATCTTTTGAAAGTGACTCAAATATCCCAGTTTTATTCTTGAGGAACTTCATTGTATATCTCAATTAAATATCTTTAAAACTTCTTGAAGTAAATTGTAATTGTTTAAATTCCTCAAAGAACTAGCCATCATACAGTACAACAGAACGGCAGGAAATTGTGTGGGGGGTTTTTTTAGGTTCCTTAAGACACCTTTAAATTTTGGTTAGTTTTTTGAGGACCTCCAGAAGGAATTTTTTATTATTTTTTTTTTATGTTCCTCTAGGAACTAACTTTCACACAAAGGTGTCTCAAGATTCTCCAGATAGACACTGAGTTTTGGAGGTTCCTCAAAGAACTAACGTTTATACAACAGTGTCTTAGGATTCTCCATAAGGTTTCTCTGCTGTAACCCTAAATCGAGCCTCCGCACGTTTGTAATATACATTGAGACTGTGCCATTTTTAAACAGTGATTGTTTGTCAGAAAGTCTAAAATCCTTAAACTCAACTGTTAGCATGCATGAAAACATTGATTGATTTATATCTATTTGTCCAAGTAGTTTTCATTGGCGAAGCTTTTAGAGCAGCTGTGTAAATAGTGCATGGTGCCTGTAAACACCTGCTGTAAGAGGAAGAACCATTAAAGAAACACCATCTCATCTGTCATGTCATACATTTTCACATTTGAATTCTCCACATTTGTTGTGCTAGCGTTAGCGAGCTAACAAATTCCTATAGCATTATGTAATTTCTTGTGATCTCAGGAGGATTTACCTTTTTTCGATGTACTTATTTGACATCTGGTTTTAAATGCCAGTCTCTGCTTTGTTGCTACAGATATGAAGTGAGGTAAATCAGTCAGATGTCTGTCTTAGCATTACAAGGGAGACCTCAAATGTCACTTCACTTTATAATCTGTGATCTCACTCCCTTACGCACATATATAGTATCCGAACTACAGAAGGATAGAGTTTCTCAAGGGGGCAAACACATTCTTATCTGAAGGCCTTTCAGCCCATCCCAACACACTAGGATGAAACATACCTCAACTTAAATAGACAAACATACAAACACATACACAGCTGTCATGCCTTGCGCATGCCACCTTTGCAGCGTATGAATGCTGTAAAGTTATTTACGGGCAACAGGAACTCTTGCAATCAGAAGAGGCTGAGATGAGAGCAATCGAATCTGTTCTCTTGGCAGCAGATCTCATTGTTGGTTAGTGTTCCTTACAGCAGTTGCCTGAGCTTGGACACTAATGGATCTAATAGTAAGCTGATACAGCAGGAGGAGGATTTCGTTCAACATCAGTACCTTTGGATAGTAACTGCCATTTGCCAATTGGGTATTAACTGGCACTTGAGAATCAGTTTCTTGGCAACATTTGTGGTACTGAGTTATATTGATCATTTTGCTGAAACTTTATCAGGTTTGATATATTCAGTTTAAACTTTGTTACACTATTTAGATTTACAGTTTCCTGGTTATTTCCAATTTCAATTCATCAACCCAATTAGAGATTACTGTTCTGAAATAGCACAAATGCAGATCTATTTTATTCATACCTGTCAACATTGGGATGTGAAAAGAATGGATACCCCCTAGGTAGCTCCGCTTCAAATCGTTTGTACAGAATCCGTTTGGTAAACAGCATCTATTTAATCACTATGCAGTGTGCACCACTACATGAACTGACTGCTTTAAGGATTGCTTAGGAAGGACAACGGCACCTGTAATGGAATGGAAGGGAATCCCACCGTTTTTTTAATATTTATTTCAAAGTGTTTTAATTTCTAAATAAAATGAATGAACAGAACAGATTCACATCACAGCAAGTGGTGTCCCCTGGTGGTTCGGCGGTATGGTTTGCAAATAGGGAGGATCGACCGTTTAATGTTTATTGCCACCCTTCCTAGAAAGATACGGGAAAAATACCGGAAAATACTTTTATGAGAATATAGTGGGATAGAACTGTAAAATACGGTAGAATCCCGGGAAAAACAAGAGGGTTGACGCGTATGATTCAATTAATTCAACTTTGAAGTGAACGCCAAGGTGAATATTGTGTGTATGCTAACGCCACTATAGCACCCCTTGTGGATACTAATGGAAAAAGCAGCTTGCCATTTCAATTTGAGTTTCGGAGCCTCAAAAATGCTAAACATGAAACTTGAAATCCCGACAAGAAAGGTTTTGTTTGTATACGTACTTGTGTTAAGCCATATTTCAGGTTTTGGAGACTTATAAATTGAATTAGGTTAAAGCTTTGTAGCAAAATATAATCTACATGCAAACTTTTTCCAAGTTTACGCGACACCATTTTTATCTAAAGAATTTTATTTTAATGCATTTTATGGTTCATTTATACACATTTTGGGGGCTTGAAAATGCATATTTTTAAAACATGTTTGAAGCGCGGGGTTTTGAGAAACGATATCGCCGTGGTCTCTTGTGTGAACATTACAAATGTCCCTTTTGAAAACAAAGTGTGCATGTCTATTATGTATTCAGTCTATAGTCATGAGTGAATACCTTGCATCCAAAACAATGGTGGACTGCATTACTTTAAAAGTAACATCGCCCCCTACTGTCCTGGCATGCGACACACAGCTTTTTTTGTCATTTCTGTAAATCCATATGAATAGGGTTGTCTTACTATTCTTACCTTTCAAATACATTTAAGTATTTGGTATGTTGTTGTGTAAACTTACCCCTAGATAAAAGCTAGCCATTTGGCAAATGATGTGTCAAATCTAAATGGATGAACACAATAAAGTTAGCACTAGATTAGACACATGACTTTAAAATCTCTGTCGATAAAAATAAACACAACCCACTTCCTTTTTCTAAGACTACAATTGCATAAGTGCATTGTGTGGTGTATTTGACATGCAAGTACTGGAAAAACATAATGCAATAAATTAGATTGGAGTTTTTTTTTTTTTTCTTTCTTCAGTCTGGGTCATGTGCTGCTCAAAGCCTGCTGGGAAATTCTGTAGTGTTGATTCACAAACACATATTTTGGCAGCACGCATTACGTTTATATCAGTTATTAGCATCTAATATATAATCTCTCTCTCTCTCTCTCTCTCTCTCTTTCTCTTTCTCTCGTCAAGCTGTCAAGATGGCCATGAAAAACCTTTTGAAAGATGACGATATCAAGAAAGCCCTTGACCAATTCAAAGGTGAGTTAAGTAAAACATACAGAAATTGATAATGCAAATACAGTGATTAAAATATGCTTACAGTAGTTAACATGAGCTAAAAATAAAAAAAACATCTAAAGCATTTTATAATTGTTATATATATATATATATATATATATATATATATATATATATATATATATATATATAACAGTTCTGTTTGGTTCTTGAAGCTGATAGCCGTGTGATATTCTGCCAGTAACAGCTCTGACCCGCCTCTTCACCCTTCACCCTTGTATTACTCCGCCCACATACAGCAACAAGCAGAGGACACTCTACAGTTTGACAAATATTGCTGCTGTTGGACAACAATGTACTTTTGAGGCTTTTTTAGTCGAGAATGTAGTTGTTTAGATTGCAAATATGCAGTTTATTTATAAGGATAGTGCCTATTTTTAATTATTTATCATTTCTGAGAGACAGCGCGTCGGCGTCTATTAGCCTGTCTGAGCAGGTTGACGTTGTCCATCCACAAGATGGTGACATAATAAGCCCTTGGTGAAGGAATAACCCAGCGTAATTTTAAACTACAGCTGATCAAATCATTAAACTGGTAAGCGACTTTCTAAGTCGATCTCTCTCTTTTGTATGCTGTATTTATACAGTATTGAGTGAGATGGGACTCTTTGAGTTATTTTTTGGTTGGCCATCAGTTTCTAATGAGTCTCCTGTTTCGCTACCGCAGACTAGTTCAGCAGAAAGGTTGGTTGCATTGGTTCAGCCTTATAATCTTAAACGTAAGCAAAATCACCTGTTTTGTCATCACTTTATACATCATGCAGGAAAATCATTCGAACACTAACTCTAAAGTGACGTTGGTGAATTAGTAACTGCTTCTGCTGTTCTGACGTCAGGTGCAGATGTGAATGAATGGCGGAAGAAAGTAGTTCCTCATACAAAAGGGTTTTTAGACTCTCCGTGTTTGATTTTCTTTTTTATATACATACGATTATGCCGTCGAACTGTTGTATAAATGCAATATCACTCGTAGCAGTGCGATGTGGCTGTACATCGTCACTGGTGGAAAGCTAAGCAATGCACACCTCCCACCAGTGCTGATATACAGCCACATCGCACTGCTACTCATGTGATATTGCTCATATATATATAT
>CAIGQW010053658.1:447557-457651 GCA_903798125.1 Danio choprae | reverse complement strand
TTATCTTTTATATTATATTATTATTATCTTTTATATTATATTATTATCTTTTATTTTATATTATATTATCTTTCATATTATATTATATTATTATCTTTTAGATTATATTATTATTATCTATTATATTATATTGTTATCTTTTTATATTATATTATTATCTTTTATATTATATTATTATCTTTTATACTATATTATTATCTTTTATATTATATTATTATTATCTTTTATATTATATTATATTGTTATCTTTTATATTATATTATTATTATCTTTTATATTATATTATATTATTATCTTTTATTTTATATTATTATCTTTTAGATTATATTATTATCTTTTATATTATATTATTATCTTTTATATTATATTATTATCTTTTATTTTATATTATTATCTTTTATATTATATTATTATCTTTTAGATTACATTATTAACTATGAAGTAGTTAAATATAAAATATCTTCATCAACCTTTATCACATGACGAAAACGAGATGCAACGAAAATGCTGGTCATGTGATGACTATAACTGAATTTAGATTGCAATTTTCGTTGACTAAAATGAGACAAAATTAAATGTTAATATTTATTATATTGCAGGAAAAAAAACACCATAAACCTTAAGAGACATCTCAAGGGATTCCATAGTGAAACTGAGGTCAGTCAATTGACGTAACGTAACTTTCTATTTCAGAAAACTCACGCCAACACATGAGGCTGTGGTTAATGTGTCTCATTTTAACGTTAGCCTTAAACATTAGCCACAGGAGCTGAAAACGACCAGCGTGTGTGTATATATGGGTTTGTCTAAAAGAAAATGTAGGTTTTGTCTAGGTACTTAAATTATATTGACTAGGTTAAAGAGAATTTCATTACTAAAAAGAGACTAAAATACAATTTTTATTGACTAAAACTAGACTAAACGACAGGTTTTCGGCGGGATAGATGATTCTGACAGAAATAAGATGAAAATGTTCAGACTTTTAGTTGACTAAAACCTGACTAGACTAAAAAGAGTAGGAACATGACTAAAACTAATTAAAAAAAATGTCAGCTTCAGATAAAGGGGTGTCCAAACTGTCCTGGAGGGCCGGTGTCCTGCTGAGTTTAGCTCCAACTTGCTTCGACACACCTGCATGGAAGTTTCTAGTATATCTAGTAAGAACTTGATTAGCTGGTTCAGGTGTGCTTGATTTGGGTTGGAGCTAAACTCTTCAGAACACCAGTCCTCAAGGACAGAGTTTGAGCACCCTGGACTAGACTAAAAGTAAAATTAAAACACCGAACGCTCACCTCGGAGGTTGAGTCAGTCTTTCGCTCAGGCAGAGGAGAGTTTGGAAGGGGTGGAGCTGGAGGTGGAAGTTCTTTATAATTTTTGTGCTCCACTTTGCTCTCAAAATGAGACTCCGCCCTCCTGTCAGGGAGAGGAGATATCGCTCGAACGTCGGCTGAGCCACGGCGCAGCGATGCAGCTGGTGCAGGAATCTCATGGAAGACTATCTGGCTGGTCTTGAGCTCGTTGTTGGACTCGGTCTTCTTTTCGGGGAGTGGAGTGACTGGGCGAAGGTCTGCCGACGCACGACGCATGGAGACCACTGAGGAAGAAACATCACTGTAGGTCTGGGTGTCCGATTCTGATTGGCTGGTCGGCTCCAGGAGGTTGTTCATGCTGTGGCTTCGGTGCGACATACTACTGACAACATGAACACGTTAGCATCAACATTTATTTATTTAGAAGTAGGTATAACTAGTGGTCAACTGATAATGTTTTTAGAAACAAGATATAAAGCCTTGATTAATGGACCATTTTCACAAGACATGTTTAACAGTCATCAGCATATTAAATCCTTGAAAGTTTTTAATATTTAGATTTTTTTTTAAAAACATATGTATTTTTATTGGGGCCTCACGGTGGCGCAGTGGGTAGCACATTCTCCTCACAGCAAGAAGGTTGCTGGTTCGAGCCTCGGCTGGGTCAGTTGGCGTTTCTGTGTGGAGTTTGCATGTTCTCCCCGTGTTGGCGTGGGTTTCCTCCGGGTGCTCCGGTTTCCCCACAAGTCCAAAGACATGCGGTACAGGTGAATTGGGTAAGCTAAATTGTCTAGTGTATGAGTGTGAATGGGTGTGTATGGATGTTTCCCAGTGATGGGTTGCAGCTGGAAGGGCATCCGCTGTGGCGACCCCAGATTAATAAAGGGACTAAGTCGAAATGAAAATGAATGAATGAATGAATGAATGTATTTTTATTTTTATTTATGTATGTATTATATCACCTTTGCATCAAATTACAAAAAACAAATTACCACTTGTGCGAGGTGTTTCTAATGCAGCGTCTATGGAGCAGGACAGTAAATTTGACGTTGTTCTCTCCTCTGGCTGCCGTTATCAGTCTCACATCCTTTTTCTGAAAGTCCTGATAACACCATTGTAGAGTTTTTCTTTTATTATTTCATGAAATAAGATTGTAAGAAAATTATGTGTACTCTCCCATTTACTGTGCTCTAAGTTTACCAAACTACGACGACTTACAGTGCTGAGAAACCTGGAAATGTGAAATGGTCCATCATTTTTTAAAAATGTGTTAAATATAGTAATTAAAATGATATAATCTTTTAAATCTTTAAAAAAAATATCCATCAATGAACATTGATTTTTGTTTTGATGACCAATGGCAAAATCTTAAATGGTCAAAGTAAAGCCGAAATAAATCTTATTGCACTGTTATTTTTACACAAATTTGTAAAACTAACGTATTTATGCCTTATTCGGCAACTTCTTGATTCTGTAATGCTAAAAAATATTTATAAAAAGTAACTAAATATTGTTTAATGGAAATAGTAAACTAATCAAGATGGAGAACGGGAGCTCATGCGTCTGTGTTCTCATTCATTCATTTCTTTTTCGGCTTAGTCTCTTTATTAATCTGGGGTCGCCACAGCGGAATGAATCGCTAACTTATCCAGCATATGTTTTACGCAGCGGATGCCCTTCCAGCTGCAACCCATCACTGGGAAACACCCATACACTCTCATTTACACACATACACTACAAACAATTTAGCTTACACAATTCACCTATACTGCATGTCTTTGGACTGTGGGGGAAACCGGAGCTCCTGGAGGAAACCCGAGGAGAACATGCAAACTCCACACAGAAATGCCAACTGACCCAGCTGAGGCTCGAACCAGCGACCTTCTTGCTGTGAGGCGATCGTGCTACCCACTGCGATACCGTTGGTGTTCTCACCAATGTCAAAATATAAGTCTCCTCTGATACATCAAATAGAAAAACCTTTCAACCAAAATGATTTATTATAAAACTGTCAAATATTGGATAAATAATGTTAAAAAAAAAATTGAAGTTCGAAAACTCTAAAAATATCCTAGAAATCAGTCTTGCTGATATAATGCCAAATTATATAATATTGCACTATTTTATTAAAAAATTGATTTGTGCCTTTATTATGACTGGAAATGAAGTTGGAAAAAGAGTGGGGGATGGGATCGGGAAAGGTCTTGGGACCTTAAATTTGGGACGCCCTCAGATGTGCTACCTGTAGACACACTACCTACTAGGCTATCAGCGGCAACTGTACTATTTAATTTAAAGAACCTGTAAAACATTCAGATTAATACTGTACTTATTCTGAAATCCTAAAACTGTTAATAAAAACAGTTAAAGTACATATAAAATCAAAACTAACCATATGATTTTGTTAGCTCACGTTGTTAGTTTTGTGGTGAATAATTAATCTGTGCATGTCATTAAGAAAAAAAAAAGTTTGCCCTTGTAACGAACATTCTTAAATCACGCCCCTCCAACTGTCAGTTATGACGACAAACAGAAATGGTGAGGAGGAGGTGTCTGTTAGGTTGCAATAGCTCTATGTTCTAAAACCGATTTCCTGATCTTTCTGAATGAAATGCCTACTTTACTACATCCAATCAGCTTGCAGTAGAAAAAATAAGTCACGCCCACTGTTTTCTCATTTAATAATCAGTTTCTCTAGGAATTGCGTCACTATACGAAGAAAAAAAAAAACGGTCACAGCTTCCGGTTCATGCAGACTTTAAACAGAGACAGTAGACTACTGAAAAACAGGAGCTCACGCATTGGTATTCTCATTGTTGTCAAAATAAAAGCCTTCTCTAACACATTGGCAAGTATACTGGGAAGTCGACCACTAGTTACAACTTACATACTCAACTTTACCTTAAGCCCACAGGTAGAAAGTCTTCAGTGGATGCTACATAGGCAGCAGGAAACCAGCCTTGGCTAAAAACAACAAAGGACAATGAGACTAAAGAGTTTCTGGAAACCTCACTGAGCCACGACAAAACGTCAAAGCTCTCACCGTAGGCTTGGATCATGGCGTCCATACAGCCAACCGTTGCGTGGTTCTGGTATGAGCACAGTCAACAGGTCACCACGAGCAAACGGCAGCAGGACCGGATTGGATGAAGCGGGGTGTGAAACGATGGCCCTCATGGAGCGACTGCCGCCCAGACCTAAAGACTCGCCCACAGAGCTGGAGCGAGAACGACTTGGGAGAGGAGACGGGGCTGTGAAGAAGAGGTGTAAATGAAGGAGGGCCTCCAGGACTCATAAGTCAATATCAACAAAGTAATTTTGGTATAAAATTTGGTAAAAACATCGACTTAATTCTTTTATACAGACTAATTCAGGGGATGAGCACTACTGAGTCTCCAGACCTCTAGAGGGCACTCTGCCCAGTGGCTCGCGGTCCATTTCTCGGTCCCCTGTCTGCAGCAGAGAGCCCAGAGAGCTTTTTAACTACAAGAAACATCGAGACAGACACATAAGCTTGTGTTAGTGTACAGTGTGTGTTGTTAATTTCCTCATAAGTATAGTATGCGAGTAGGGCTAGGCGACTAATCGAATTGAAATCGATAACGTGACTGAGCGAAGCTACGATTGTCATGCACGTCTTGTTAGGAAAGCATGGCGTGATCTGCAGTAAATCTCCTTTGAAGGCCAGAGAGTGCTAATAAACGAATAAACACATGACTATAAATAAAAAAATAAATAAATGTATTTTTTTAAACACTAAAGTTATGAGGTGAATTTGGAGTAAATCATATTATTATTATATTATTCATTCATTCATTTTCTTTTCGGCTTATTCCCTTTATTAATCTGGGGTCGCCACAGGGAAATGAACCGCCAACTTATCCAGCATATGTTTTACGCAGCGGATGCCCTTCACTGCAACCCATCACTGGGGAACACCCATGCACACCCATTCACACTCATACACTACGGACAATTTTGCTTACCCAATTCACCTGTACCGCATGTCTTT
Source organism: Danio choprae (assembly GCA_903798125.1). Classification (NCBI taxonomy): domain Eukaryota; kingdom Metazoa; phylum Chordata; class Actinopteri; order Cypriniformes; family Danionidae; genus Danio; species Danio choprae. The sequence continues at coordinate 452,329 of CAIGQW010053658.1, read as the reverse complement.
GGACTGTGGGGAAACTGGAGCACCTAGAGGAAACCCACGCAAACACGAGGAGAACATGCAAACTCCACACAGAAATGCCAACTGACCCAGCCGAGGCTCGAACCAGCGACCTTCTTGCTGTGAGACGAGAGCGCTATCCACTGCGCCACCGTGCTGCTATTATATTATTTTTGTTATATTATTTATATATATTGTATATGCATTTACTACACAAAGCCGTAGTTGGTTAAGAAGCTATGCAATTAACTGTCATTATCACACATTATGATCATCTCGATGTCATTATCGGCGGTTTAAATCGAATTCCATTTTTAAACCAATTTTTGCATAGCTAGTTCAACTACAGTTGTCAAATGTCCAATCTAGCTACGACTTTTTTGATTGCTTGTTTTCCTAAAGTAATGTTTAAAACAAGTGTGGGCATTCATTTACAAAATAGTCGAAAAAATATGGGTTATAAGTTGCATTCAGTTGAACCCCTGTAGGCCAGAACGGATATTAAAAATAGTTCCAAAATGCCTATGCTTTGAATATCTGTGTACGTGTATGAGTCAAATGTCAGAGTTTGCTACAGCAACTAATTGATAGCTTAGCAAAATGCTAACATGAGATGATTAGGAAAAGCGAGTGTGCTGAAGCATCAAGAATACAAAGGACGTTAATCGGTTATAACTTGTGGTGAAAAATTGCCCGTGGATGAATTGCTGTCGATCAGGAAAGCTATTAAAAGTTGTTGAAATGCATGAGATCAGTTTTCAGTCAAATGAAGGATACTTGAAAAGTTGTGGGTTCAACTGTGCATCTCAAATGACACACTATGCACTTCTAAACTCAATCATCTACGCGATTACTGTCATCGCAAATGGATTTTTCTTTTCTAACTGGAAATTCAAACCGTTTCCCAGTCAACGTTTCATAGTTGCGGCATAGTTGCCTAAGTGCATAGGAAAAATTTGCTTGCACAATCAAAAAATAAAGTAATGAAAACTTTGCATCTAATAGCTCCTCCCCTTCCTCTACGTGAGCAATGCTTAAAGTGTTCAGCATTACACACTTCTTTTTATCGATTATTAAGTACATCATGTGGCCATTTATACTACAAAATGGCATGCAATGGCGTGGAATAGTGCATAAGTATGCGATTTGGGACGAACCTTTTGAGCTTTAGTATTACCAAGCCTCAAAACCACATTCGCAGAGTAAATATAAATGAAGTTTTGCTCTATTTGCTCAGTTCTAGAGTCATAGCATTCCCATCTGCTTCAATAGCAAAAGTCCATGATAGTGTTTTTTCATGACTTTACAGAAGCGATCTTTTAGCAGAATGTAAACCACCTCTTAAAAATGTGTTGCAAACAGCATTTCACAATTCTAAGTGGAGCAAAATATAATTTCATAGCTCATGAATTAATCCAGTTGACAGATGTGATAAAAAAAAAAGTAAAATCTGGGACTCTACGCCACACAAAGCTACCCATCTGTTCTATTGTTCGACTGTGAACTGGCAGTTAGCCAAAAAAAGAGCGAGGAAAAGTGGAGAAATATGGATGCTCTTCATTCCCATCATTTCCAGTGTCACCTGAGCCTCTTGATCTGATGGAGTGGGCGTTCGAGGTCTGGAGCTTCTGCTCTCGCTGACTTTCTCTTTCCATCCATCTGCTCTCTGCTGGAGAGATACTCCCGTCTGTCAACACACGGAAAGATGCTTGAGCAGTGGAACTGATAAGGTTTGGAAGGAACTGGAAAGATGATCTATATGACTGAGCACACACTGCTAATGAAGCCCAGAGGAAAGCAGCTGTACCTTATTGATAAGGTATAGTAGTGACTGTGTAAGTCCACAATGTTTCTCAGCCAAGAATCGATATCTTCTCTCTTCCTCTTTGAGAATCTCATGCTGGCTCTGCCTCAGGTACTGCATGTACTCACTGCTCTCCTGCACACACATAAGTGCATGTGTACTGAGATTGTTCCAGAACCTACAGAGCTTCACTGTCTTCACTCTCAGTGGCAGTTGCAACATTGCACAAAAGGTGGATCACGACTTTGTCAAACTGCCAAGGGTAGTTTTTATTTATGTTGCTTAAAACTGTCAGTTGTTACAAAAAATATATTTTATCACAAAAAATCATTGTAAGTTTAAGCATTAACACAGGAAACATGCAAGATTTGACAAAAAAAAAGTGTTTGATGTTAGCTAATAAAAACTCTAGCAATTGAGATTGTTAATGGTTTGCTATGAAGTATTACTAGCTTAGCAATATGCTAACGTCAAACTGTTTCGAAATCTAGGCAGTCAGAGTTATTAGACCTATCTTAGCATATGCTAAAAGACTAGACTGGTAAAGCTAACTTATTGGATAGTTCTAGTTTAATCTGGGCTTAGAAAAATCAAAAACGAAAAATGCAGACATTGTATTGTTTTTTTGTTGTGTTTTTCTGTATTTTAACTGTCTGTGCAATAAAGTATATAAAAAAAAAAAAGCTTACTTGAATATTTGAATTGTTAGACTTTCTACGCTAACAACATGCTAATGACAGAGCTAACAACAAATGAGAATACTGAGTTCTAAATCAATTGAGATTGTTAATGGTTTGCTATGAAGTATTGGTAGCTTAACAATATGCTAACGTCACATTGATTTGAAATCCAAACAGTCAGAATTATTAGATGTGATTTATCTTAGCAAACGCTATAAGGCTAGACTGGTAAAGTTTGCTGGAACATTTGAATTATCCGATTTTGTTTGCTAACAACATGCTAATGACAGAGTGGACAACAAATGAGAATACTGAGTTCTTAACTTAGCAACATGCTAACAGCAAATGCTACAGTACTCAAATTAGATCATTGGTCTGTTACGAGCATTACATCGATAGCTTAGCAAACAACAGACCATCTATAGATTCAGCTGAGACAGAGGTCAGCAATGCAGTAACTTAGCAATGATAACATCAAACTCCACAAGACTAAAATGAGATTGTTGGTTTGTTCTAGTATTTTGCTGTTAACTTAGCAACATCTTAAGGCCAAGTTACAATCTATTAGGATAAATTCAGATGGTTCATTTCTTAGATTTCAGACATGTTTGCATAACAAAATGCTAACATTAAACACCAGAAATATGCTTACATGAACAAAAGCACATGGTCTTACCAGTGAATCTCTGAACGCACCACGTCTCAGCTGTCGCTCCAGCGCTGCTGCCTGATTCCTCACTTCTAGTTCATACACTCTACGACTGCCCTTCATATACATATACACCGAACATATTAGCTCATACACACACAGTATATACATACACACAGACACGCCACAAGCTTCTCAACTCACTTCAATGTATTCCTCATCCAGCTTCACGTTCTTATCCATGGCCTGCAGAACCTCCACGTGGAACCAGCGGAACTGGAACAGTAATGAAGACCAAAGAGTAAGGCAAGCCCAAGACGCATATTTTTGGACAAGCTTTAAATTAACAGTATGGTGGGCTGGTTTTACAGTTGGTGTTATTTGAGCTTAGATTTTAACCTGTTTTGATATAGGTTTTCTTTTACTGTAAAGCACTTTGTGACTTCTTGTCTGTGAAAGGTGCTATATAAATAATTTTTCACTTACTTTTTTAATGATACTAGTATTCATTAATTAGATATTCATTATGTATTGGACATTAATTGTTATTATTATTCATTCATTTTCTTTTCGGCTTAGTCCCTTTATTAATCTGGGGTCGCCACAGCAGTATGAACTGCCAACTTATCCAGCATATGTTTTACGCAGAGGATGCCTTCTAGCTGCAACCCATCATTGAGAAACATCCATACACACTCATACACTTTGGACAATTTAGCTTAACCAATTCACCTGTACCGCATGTCTTTGGACTTGTGGGGGAAACCGGAGCACCTGGAGGAAACCCACGCGAACACAGGGAGAACATGCAAACTCCACACAGAAACGCCAACTGACCCAGCCGGGGCTCGAACCAGCGACCTTCTTGCTGTGAGGCGATTGTTTATTAGATAGATATATGTTCTTGATCTTTTGAAAATAGTACTTCACTTGTGACTGGAAACTGTTCAAAGTTATGACACTGACTTGGGAATCTGTCATTATTTATTAGCCACTAGTGTCTCTTCTAAATATTACTAAATAACTAAATATTCTTGTTTTACTAATCACTCTTTATCAACTTCTCCTATGTTATGACTACTCAGAATGCCCACAGTTAAGCTCAATTAAAAAAAAGCTCACTAGAAACATACAAAATGTTAGTAATAAACCCCAATTTATACTTCTGTGTCGAGTGATCATCATACCCCACCACAGTGGGTTTGAGTTCCACACAATTCATTTATGTCGTCCCAACACAAATCGATTAAATTATCGTAACACATTTAAGTGGATTGAACATAAAACAATTAAGTGATGACAAAAAAATCTTGAGAATTGTGTTGTTTCATCCCGTTTTAAATGGGTAGTTTGAACGAGCAGCAAAAAAAATTTTGAGTGCATCCCCTGCGTGTAGCCGACGCCATTGTGAGCATTTATACTTCTGCATTCTGTCTGTGTTGCTCTGCAATCACACTTACGAAACGCTAGTATGCAGTGGGGTTTCTATGCTCCATTTTGTGAAGTTTCTTTGGCTGTAACATTTGAGGTAACACTAGAGGTGTGTACGATGCTACTGTAGCAGTATCTTAAACTAGCAATCATTCTGGGTAAAAAGAGGTGGGAACTGGCAAATGTTTAACAACTTTAACCATAAAATAAA
>CAIGQW010053658.1:415489-442557 GCA_903798125.1 Danio choprae | reverse complement strand
GACAATTTAGCTTACCTATAGAATACATATACACACACATACATACATACATACATACATACATACATACATGTATACACACACACATGCGCACGCACGCGCGCACACACACACACACACACACACACACTTTTTATATAAAATATAAAACCAACAAAAAACTAACAAAAAAAATTACAAAAGCTAACAAACCAAAATACAAAACAAAACATAAAATTAAACTAAAACAAAAATTAAAAACTAACCAAAAAAACTCAGAAAAGAAAAGACAAATACAGAAAAAATAAATGACAAAATACAAAAAACAAATTGACATCAGAAACCCTCCTCAAAAAACTAATAGAAAGACTAAACAAAACACTGAAACCACATGAAAACAAAACCCCCAAAACATAAAACCAAATAAAGATAATCAAAAACAAACACAACAAAACAAAATCAAAGCAAAAATAAAACAAAACAAACCACAAAACTAAATGAAAAACCAAATCAAACAACAAACACACCACAAAACCCCAAAACCAATAAAAACTGAACGAAACTAAAAACTAAACCAAGCTAAACTCAAACAAAGTAAAACAAAAATCTTCAATGTGTTAAAAAATGTCATTTGCATACGCATTTAGTCTTTGTTTTTAAAACACACAACATGCTTACCTTGAAAAGCTTTGATGTAGCTGTTTCCTAAAGTGACCAGCTTTTGCAAGCCAGGATTAAACTGATCCATGAGGTTCTGAATAAACATAAAACAACACCATCAGTGTTAACATCTATTCTGGGGTGCTATTAAATACAAGTATTAGCTAATTATTATCTCGAACTATTAAACGGCTCTCTGGAATACTTGATTCTGATGGGTCAGTCAATGGTATGTTATTCTCAGAAAGCAACCGCTGAAACTAATAACACAGGCTCATCTGGGTACTTCAAATGATCTTGATCGACAGTGAACATGTTCACATCCATATTTTATATGCTTGTCAGTCACACAGCTGTTTTTTTTTGCATTTGATTAAAGAAGTACTAAATGATTATGTCTCAGAACAATGTTTTGTCTAATATTTACATTTTGTGGCAAGTAGCTGTGTAATAAGCAGGACAACGTATATCCAGACTATAGTTTTCGCAAAATGTAGTCATCAGTCTTAATGTTGGGCTTTATTCTGCGATAACAACCTCCTGGATGTACTTTATCCCTTACATAAACTATAATAGAACGTACAGCTTTACATTACAATGATTGTCAGCTATCTTTACATTTTACTGCTTTTTGCATTATATGGCTATTTATATTACATACATGGACATGAAATGTTTAAAGTTGAAATAAATATACTATATAAAAAGAGACTATCATTAAGTTTGACATTATATACATACATATATGCACACACATGTTTGACATTATATATACATACATACATACATACATACATACATACATACATACATACATTAAAACGCTCAATGATTGACGTCAAAGTATTTCAGAGATTTTACTGTAATTAATATAAAGTAAATAAGCTTACGCATACCTACAGACACCATCTATATAACCCCAATCTATAACCACACACTAGCATGCAAATAAAAGACTTTATTCAACCAATAATAATAGTTGAATAATTGAATAATTGAACCATAACAGCTGAATAATTAAATAAATTATTTTATTCACAAACAAGTGACTGTGAGGTTATATATTCTCTTGTAAGTTGAAATTAATTAATTATAAACTGAATAGTAACAAACAGCCATATGAAAATAAAATTATAGTAATTTATAGTAAATAATATAGGTTTTTTTTTACCGATTTTTTATAGTAAAGTACATGAGTCAATCTGTTGTGGTAAATCTATAGTTGCCATGGTAATACGACAACTATAGTAATATAAACTATATTTCTATACAATAACTTTAACTGTTAAAAACTATTAGTTCCTAGTTAATTAAAGGTATTAGCAACTAACAACCTTAACTTTTACGAATTTGTTTGTAATGTTTGTAATTTTGTAAAGCTGATTTGAAACAATAATGATTGTGAACAGCGCTATACAAATAAACTTGAATTGAGTTAACAAAGAGTTGTAAATATATCGAGTATAATACAATTGACTATAGTATGGTTCAAAAAACACTACATTATTTTGTAGGCAGAACACTCACATTATAAACAGTCAAAGTTGATCTGTGTAAAAGGTCACTGTTCACTCCAGACATCCTGTTTCTGTGGGAAAAATACACATTTAACACTAAAGTAAGTAACAATGAGCTTGTATGATCTGATGCAGAATTACTAACAGATAAAGAGGCTGCCTTACCTGTGATAGTGAAAGTATTCACGCTGTAGTTATTACACAGATAACACACTCTCCTGGTGTCTTCAGAGACTTGTTGATGCCTATTAGAGGACGTGAGAGAAGGAGTACGAAATAGAGAGAGAGAGAGAGAGAGAGAGAGAGAGAGAGAGAGAGAGAGAGAAAGAAAGAGAGTCCACATCTGATACGGATGGAGTGTTGAATTATTTACTCGTCCCATGACTGAGCGTGGAGAAGGGTGTCTGTCTGACAGGTGGGCAGGAGAGACTCATTTTAGATGTAGAAGAGACGCTTCAGACACTTACATCACTCACATGTCCGAAAAAAAAAGTTAGTTTCTTCAAAAAATGAAATGAAAATTGTTATTAATTACAAAATAATAACAAATGTTTTTGACTACTGTATATCTCACTCTTCTTCAATCTCTTTCACAGATCACCGACTGTAGTGTTTCTTAGCCATAACTTTGTCACCAAGGATTTTCCAGAGATTTTTAATCAGGTTAACATCAGGACTCTGGTCTGGCCATTTTATTATTTCAGTGTTTTCAGCTTCAAGGAACTATTTTATATCCGAATGATGAAAAACATAAAAAGTCAATTTAAATGGTTGGTTCATCCAAAAATGAAACGAAAATTATGTTATTAATTACAAAATAATTACAAATGATTTCGACTGGATGAATGCAGCAAGTGATCCATTTACATAATGGTATATACAGTAGTCAACATTTGAAGTGAATCAAAATCGTTTTTCAAAATTGTCAAAACAAGAATGGCTGTTGTTCAATTGTTTTAGGAAAACTTTGATAAATTGCGATGATCCACCTTAAACGTTGACTACTGTATATCTCACTCTTCTTCAATCTCTTATACAGATCACCGACTGTAGTGTTTCTTAGCCATAACTTTGTCACCAAGGATTTTCCAGAGATTTTTAATCAGGTTAACATCAGGACTCTGGTCAGGCCATTTCATTATTTCAATGTTTTCTGCTTCAAGGAACTATTTACATCCGAATGATGATTGAATGACAATTTAAAGGGTTAGTTCGCCCAAAAATTAAAATAGTGTTAATAATTACTCACCCTCATGTCGAGACCTTTGTTTGTCTTCGGAACACAGATTAAGATATTTTAGGTGAAATCAGAGAGCTTTCTCATACTCTATTGACAGAAACTGTTCAATGATCCAAAAATACCAAAAAAACTTCCACAAAACAGACCATATGCCTTCAATTGTTCTATCAGAATACCATCAAGCTACGTGAAAACTTTTGTGTGCACATAAAACAAAAAATAAAGACTATATTCAACAGTATCTTCTCCTCAGTGTCAGTATATTGTGCTTGTTACAATCATTGGAAAAACCCTGGAGTAAACCCTGGACAAATGCGGTCAGCTATATGCAATAGGGGTTAATCCCAGATGAAGGAATGTTTCATATTTGTAATTTAAAGGCAGGATTAGCACTAACACACTTTTCTTGATCCCTTACGAAAATGAGCCATCGTTTTATTTGTGTAAAAGTGTGGTAACCTTGTTTTGTGGGTTATGATTATTCGTATAAAAACAATTCTACAAATACAAATACTATGGTTAAAGTAACAAAACCATGGTTAATTTGTAGTTAGCATGATTTAACAACAACTAAAAAAATAAATAATAATAATAATAATAATAATACATGAAAAAATTCTATACAATTTGTAGTGAATACTTTAGTGTTGACCCATACTATAGTAAAGTGTTATACTGTATATATTATTGTATTTAGCTAATAAATACTACAATACACTTTAGTTTTTGCTACAGTAAACTGGTGTATCAATATACCATATAGTTGTAGAAAACTACTTGCAGCAACTGTAAAATTACAACAGATTAAGTATACAGTTGCTATAGTGAGGTTCCAAAATAACTATAGTATTTACTATTAATTACTATGTTTTGGAACAATACTATAGAAAAGTGTATTTATTATTCTGTATTTGTTATTAGTATTTGCAACTCTGTTAATGTAGTATTAACCATCTAGAGCTGATCAAATGTAGTAAATATTTCACTTTAGTTTTTACTACAATAAACTGTGGTATTATAGTATAATATACCCTATAGGTATACATATACTATAGTATTGGTAATTTATTTATATTACTATAGCTGTTGTATTACCATAGCAACTAATTACCCCAACATTCAAGTACTTTACTATAGTATGATTCAAAAACATTATAGTGGTTACAATAAAATACTCTATTTTTTTTCATGTGGGCAGTAGTAAAACTATCAGTAATTTTCCACTGAATTAGAATTGATGTTGCGTTTCCACTGTTAACACAATATATCCCAGCTTTCACACCTGAAATAGTTAACTAAGTCATTCTAAACCCCAGGTAACAGAGTCCAGGGTTTACATGTTACAAGTTTCACAGTGCTCATAATTACTCCTGAGTATTTGTACTCTGATGCGTCACATTGTGCATTCATAAACCCTGGGTTCATTTTCGTATTTGGATATTTGAGGTTTTAAAGGACTTTGACTGGATGAATGCAGCAAGTGATCCATTTACATAATGGTATATACAGTAGTCAACATTTGAAGTGGATCAAAATCGTTTTTCAAAATTGTGCCAAGACAAGAATGGCTGTTGATCAATTGTTTTAGAAAAACTTTGATAAATGGCGATGATCCACTTTAAACGTTGACTACTGTATATCTCACTCTTCTTCAGTCTCTTTTACTGTTCACCAATTGTAGGGTTTCTTAGCCATAACTTTGTCACCAAGGATTTACATCAGGACTCTGGTCTGGTCATTTCATTATTTCCAGCTTCAAGGAACTATTTTATTGGAGTGGTATTAGAGAAAGCAGACTCAGCAGGGTAACTTTATAGGAATAATTCACCCTAAAATGAAAATAAAACCATAATTTACTTATCCTCAAGCTATCTTCTGTGTATATTCATTTTTATGTCAGATGAACACAGTGAAGAATAGTTTAAAATTTAATCCTGGCACTTCCATGTTGTATAATGGTGTTGGATAGTGTAGATTTTATTTTTAATCTTATAAAAAGGGCATAAATCTATCATAAAACTAACCCATATTCCGCCAGGGGGTTAATGTGAGTCTTATGAAGTGGATCGATGTGTTTTTGCAAATATTTAAATTATAAACTCCAATTTCTGGTGATGGTCGAATGCACATTTTGCGCGACTGACATTGTCAGTGATTTTAACCCCCTGATTGCAAATGGGTTTGTTTGAAGGGTTTTATGAGCTAGTATATATTTCTTAATTCATTCATTCATTTTCATTTCGGCTTAGTCCCTTTATTAATCTGGGGTCGCCACAGCGGAATGAACCGCCAACTTATCCAGCATATGTTTTACGCAGCGGATGCCCTTCCAGCTGCAACCCATCTCTGGGAAACATCCATACACACCCATTCACACTCATACACTACGGACAATTTAGTCTACCCAATTCACCTGTACCGCATGTCTTTGGACTTGTGGGGGAAACCGGAGCACCCGGAGGAAACCCACGCCAACTCCACACAGAAACGCCAACTGACCCAGCCGAGGCTCGAACTAGCGACTATATTTCTTAATGTTTTAGAAATTCTCAAAATGCTATTACAAAAATAATGTTTAGTTGTATTAAGTTACATTTTTATCTCACATGATGGATTTACTTTTAATCTTTCATAACATGACACTTTCTATTAAATGTGTCACTTATGTAATGATAATACAGAAATATATCTGATCATACAAATCAAAAAATGATAAAGCAAAACCAACTGATTAATACCAACTGTGAACAAAATTAGAGACACTTTCAGATTCCTCAGTGTTCTTTATTGGATATCTCATTCAAGTTTTTTTTTTTTTTTTACAATACTGTGCTTTAAAATAGGCAGCACAGTGGCGCAGTGGGTAGCACAATCGCCTCACACCAAGAAGGTTGCTAGTTCGAGCCTCGGCTGGGTCAGTTGGCGTTTCTGTGTGGAGTTTGCATGTTCTTCTCGTGTTTGCGTGGGTTTCCTCCAGGTGCTCCGGTTTCCCCCACAAGTCCAAAGACATGTGCTATAGGTGAATTGAGTAAACTAAATTGTCCGTAGTCTATGGTTGTGTATGGATGTTTCCCAGTGATGAGTTGCAGCTGGAAGGGCATCCGCTGCGTAAAACATATGCTGGATAAGTTGGCGGTTCATTCCACTGTGGCGACCCCTGATTAATAAAGGGACTAAGCCGAAAAGAAAATTAATGAATGAATGCTTTAAAATATATGTGCAGTAACTCATGAAATACGCTTTTTACTGCTCTACTCCTGATAACTTTGGACCACACTGCAAAAAAATGCTTTTCTTACTCGCTATAGAGTTTTTGTTTTGTTTCTAATCCAAATATCTAAAACGTATTAAATCAAGAAGCATCATCTAGATATGTAAAAATAAATACTGTTTTGTTTTCAGAAATAATGAGTCAAAATTGAGTGTTTTTTTTAGTTGTTTTATTTTTTTAACAAACCAAATAATCTTGTCTTTGGTTTGAAATAAGATTATTTAGTTTGTTTTAAGGACAAATTACTAGTCAAAAATCTTGACAAAAAAAACAACTTTTTGGGCCCTACTTTCAACATAACATGAATAAACCCAAAACCTCGAGCCCTTCCCTTTATGAAATTTGTTTTTAAAAAAATGTATTTATTACAGTAAAAATGTAGAAACAATGTTTTTGCTTTTTTGTAGACTGGTTATCATTTGCATATCCACTCTTTTACTACAAGTAACATGGCTAAACTATGGTTAGTTAGCTTATTTTCTTGATGGATAAAATTAAATAAAGAAAAATGTACCTCTGCTGGGTTGCACACAATCAATTTGTGTTGGGACAATATGAAGAAATTAAGTGAACGTATTAGTTTTTACAAATGTAAGTGGATTGAACATAAAACAATTAAGTTGTCCCAAAAAACCTCAAGAAATGTGTTGTTTCAACTCAATTTAAAAAAGTAGTTTGTCGACGCCAATGGTGTAGTGGTTAGTGCGTCGACACATGCACTCCAGTGCTCACAGCGACCCAAGTTTGATTCCCGCCTCAAGGTCCTATGCCGATCCTTCCCCTCTGTCTGTTCCCAATGCTTTCCTGCCAATACTCTCTACTATCCTATCCATTAAAAAAGGGGAAAATCCCGAAAGAATTATAAAAATAAATAAAATAAGTAGTTTGAACAATGACATTTTTTGAGTGTATTTAATTTAAAATGTAATTTATTCATAGCATAACCTCATTGTTTTAAATGATTTGTTTTAGTTTATTTGTAGTGGAAGTGCGTAGTTGTATTTTAAAGTATCATTTAAAACACAGCAGGTATGTTCGATAAAATGTAGATGCAAAAAAATAATTCAATAATTATCTTTTTTATTATTATTATTATTATTATTAATATTTCAGGATTTACATCACTTCAGTAAAAGGTTTCAAATCAGTGCCACAACAGCAGGTCATTATAGGTATAAAGTGAATAAATGCTTACACAGATCTCCAGTGTCAAGTTATTACCACATGATAAGATGCTTTTATAAACAAACAAATGCTAAATATATTAATCAATAAACCAAACAAAAATACAGCAAGGCTAATGAGCAATAAAGGAGGTATTCAAGTTAGACCGGATACATATTTTTTGTTAAGAACATCAGTATATTCTACAATATTTGAATAACTTTCGTACTTTATAGATGCTACAGCTGCAGTATTAAAATGTTCAAGTATGCAAGGCTACAATGGAAAAATAAAAAAAGATACTTGCAATTTCTCGAAATTCAAGGAATAAATCAAAAATTTGAATTCTGATATTTTAATCTCACAATTCTGATGTCATATCTCTTTTTTAACATCTTACTTCATTCACAAAATCGAACATCTATTTTTTGCAGTTCCAAGTTTATAGGTAGTTCTTCATAATTCTTCATAATAATGCTAATAATTTAGTTGTAATTCTGAGAAGAAACATTTGAATTGTGAGATTAAAAATAACACACAGTTACCTTTTTTGGTCTTTCTTCATTGAGTGGCAGAACAAAAACAAGGGTTTTCCTTCGAATTGCAAATGACATCATAGAAACAGCAGACAGAAACGCTATCAAGAAAATGTCCAAATATTTGCATAATAAATGATAAATGCAAGCGATTTCTCATCATTATGCAAATCACAGTGGTTACAATCGCAATTTTCAGGTCAGTTTCTCTAAAAATGTCAGTAACACATGATAAAAATGAATATAAATGATGTGTAGACTGATAAATAATGAGTAAAAACATACTTTTTGAATGCTTCACCCTGATCGGTGCGAATGGCAGACATTAAACGTATTATCAGAGCAATTTAGCATCAAATAAATGTAATGTAATATAAAAAAAAAAAAAAAAGAGAATTATGTATTGTGATAGTTCATATAAAATAACGTTCTGAATCCTTGATGTGTTAAATATTAACCTTGGTCCAATTTGGTATCAGACATATTGGGGGGGCAAAAACGTGTTATAATTCTCTACTTTCATAAATATTCTGCTTTTAAATTCATTGAATGTCGCAAAAACAACGTAGACGCATTAACTGTAAACAGAATCTGTGTTTGATTTCTGCGTATTGGACCTTCATGGCTGTTGTCAGAGCTGCAGGAGCTGCTGGCAGAGGGTTTGTATGACATCTCTGTGCTCGTAAAGATACATCTGAGTCTCCCACAGCATGTCAACTAACACAGCGTCGCTGACCTCATCCAGCATCACTTCCTGCGACAGCTGAGGACTCAACCTGACACACAGGGAAAAAAAAAAGAAGACATGAGAATGAAAGCGAGTCGAAGGTAGAAGTAATCAAAAGGAGAGAATCAATTGATTGATAGGTGTGAAGGAAGGAAGGACACGGTAATGACAGGAGGGAAGGTAATGAAGGAAGGGCAATGGAAATGAAATGAAGGAAGGACGAGAAAAAGTGAGTGAAAGGAAAGAAGGAAGGACAAAAATTGGGGGAAGAAAGCAAGGATGGAAATGAAAAGAATGAGGGAAGGATGAAAGAAAGAAGGTAAGATAAGGAATGAGTGAAGAAACGGATTACAGAAATGGAAGGTGGGAAGGAAAGAGGGAAAAAAGTAAAAGGGTGGAAGGAAGAAATAAAGTAAGGATGGACATTAAAAGTAAAAAGGAAGGACTGAAGGAGGCAAGGAAATGAAAGACAAAAAAGACAAACAAAAAGATAGAGAAAAGTAAAAAAGGAATTAATAAAATGAAAGGAAAGAAGAAAATAAGATGGGAATGACCGGTAGGAAGAAAAAAAAAGGAAGGAAGGAAGGAAATTAGGAAAAGCGAAGGTAGATAAAATAAAAATAAAAAAACGACAAAATAAAAAGAACTGAATTAAGTAAAGGAAAAAAGAAAAAAAAGAAATAAGGTATGAATTGAAAGGTATGAAGGACAAATGCAAAGCAGGAGGAAAGAAAGGAAGGAAGAAAATAAGGATGGGAATGACCGGTAGGAAGAAAAAAGGATGGAAGGAAGGAAATTTTAGAAAGTCAAGGTAAATTAAAAAAGGACAAAATAAAGAAAGAAAGAAAAAAGAAGGACAAAATTAAAAGAAAGAAAGAAAGAAAGAAAGAAGAAAGAAAGAACTAAATAAAGTAAAGAAGGAAGGAATAAAGAAAAGAAATAAGGTAGGAATTGAAAGGTATGAAGGGCAAATGAAAAGCAGAAGGAAAGAAAGGAAGAAAGAAGGGAATAAAATGAAAAAGTAAGTAGGGATGAAAATAAGGATGAAATGACAGGTAGGAGAAAAAAATGAAAGGTAGGTGGGAAAGGAGGAAACTGAAAAAGGGAAAGTAGATTAAAAGAAAAAAGAAAGAAAGAAAAAAAGCAAGCAAGCAAGAAAGAAAGAAAGAAAGAAGTTAAAGTTATAAGGAATGGAAGAAAAGAGGAAAGAAAATGAAAGAGAGGAAAGCAAAGAAGAAAATGAATGATGGAGAAAATAAGGAATATGAAAAAACAGAAAGGAAAGAAATGAAAGGAAGGAAGAAGAGTGTCAGAAGTGACAGTGGAAGTCATGAGCAAAGAAAGACATGGGAAATGTTCAAGCGAGTAAGAAGAAGAAGAAGTGAAAGAGACAGAAGGAGGAGAAGATCATGATCAACAGTACAGTAGCTCTGATAGCAGGGCTGTGTGAATGAGGGTAAATCAGTACCTCACAACTGACCTGTGATAGTTTATGTCGGCCATCTCACACCACGCTCGGGCCCGGTCCACAGCACAACCATCTGAGTCTGTACACTGACGTCACAAACAAAAACAAGCCATCATCATATACAACACCAAAAAATACTTTTGCGATACTTTTGCATCTATTTTACAGATGTTCGAAGAGTGTTATGACGTCTGTATTTGTAAACTCACACAATCCACAAGCATCTTGCCCAGTTCTTTGACTCCAACAAAGGTCTTGGCCAGTTCTATTGGATTGGAAGGCCTAAAAACGTCCACCGAGTTCACCGCCACCTGAGGAGGTTTACCGGTGCCTAGTGACACCACCACACCTAACCGGGTTACATCTGCATCATGACCCTAATGGAGCCAGAAAAGGAGGCAGGCCTTTAAATGCAATACATTTACAACACTTCATAAATGTAAAGTGGATCTTAGTCAGGGTTGAGACAGAAAAATAGTCTACTCAATAGACTGCAGAGTGGTCATTTAGTAGTCACCTAGAGTTGAGTAAAGAACAGTTGAGTTTTAACATTATTGAATCCATTCAGCCATTCTCCCAGTCAGGCGAAAGCATTTTTTAGCTTAGTTTAGCATAAATCATTAAATCAGATTAGACCATCCCGCAAAAATTTTGTGTTTTTTTAAAAATAATAATTTTACTATTTAAAGCTTGACTTATCCATAGTTATTCTGGTGTAATAATCAATATACTTTGCTGCTGTACCATGGCTGCAGCAGGTGCAATGATATTATGTAGCACTGTCACCAAATTACCTAGCTGAGGCCTCAGGTGCCTGCTGAAGCCATGGTACGGCAGCAAAGTTCTTTGATTATTACGCCAGAATGAGAGTATAGTTCCTAGCCATACTGCCCTAGAACAGTAATAGAGGGCTGATTTCCTGCAGATTGTAGCTCCAACTTGCCGCAACACACCTGAAGGGATGTTTCTAGAAAGCCTAGCAAGAGCTTGATTAGCTAGTGTGTCCGATTGGGGTTGGAACTAAACTTTACAGGACGCCGGCCCTCCAGAACCAAGTTTGGGCACCTCTGCATAAAATATAGCAACTTTTAATTTTCCGTTGGTCCTAGTACATGATATAACTACAGAAGTATCATGCTTTAAATAGGAAAATATCTAAACTTTTTTTTCTTTCTGGCCAGTGCATATTTTAATTTTGACAGGAAAACTTCAATGTGGATAAAACTGCTGCTTTTTTACTAAATTTAACAATGTTGTCAGTCAAAAACTGGAACTTTTTCCAAATTAATTTTGCCTGTTTGTTTCAACAAAAATGACATTTTGGGGACTGTAAATGCATGACTATTAAAAGTTGAATTTTTCCAGAAATGTGTGGATTTCAATTTTACAACCAACGCCGGAGGCACATCTTATACACACGGCAAATACTAAATTCAATATGTTTAACCATCACTTCCCTACAGGTACTGTTTACAAACTAGGTGACAGCGCCAACTACTGGCCTGGCGTAATACATAAAAGCATTTTTGGCAGTTTTTCACGGATATGTGTAAACATTAACTGTTTGGAAAACGTCATATAGGAGTGAAACTTTAAAAAAAAAAGCAAGATATTAAATTCTGACTGCATTGTTGTCATGTAAATGTAGCCTTGAGCACGTAATTCTTGTGACAGAACTGGTGTATCAGACCTGTGCCTTCAGGGCTTTGTTGTACTGGTGTATTTCTGTCATGGCATCTAGCGTTGGGTTATTGGCCAGCAGCCCTCCATCCAGAAAACGGCCCATTGGTCGAAAATATGAGGGAGCAGCTCCACTGGAGCGGGCAGCACGCCAAACTAATTGCTCTGAAAGAAACACAATGCGAGTGAGCAGGAGCGCAATATAGACCCGAGAGGGTAAAAGATGATTAGCCTCCAGCAAACTAAACGACCGATTAAATCCAACATGAGGTATGATTGCTCAATGTGAACACCAAAAATCTTGCATACTGTGACCTTTTCATTCCACACACACTCACACACACATTTTCTCTTTCACACACACCTTCATCAGTCACCTTCCTACGCTTTCTGGGAGGTCGAGTATATCCTACAAGCAAAAGATCTTCATCCTCCCACCCTGCAACAGCGACAATGAAGCTTCACGCAGCATTTGATAACTGAGAAACCAGGAGCGTATCAAAATGCTCATAAAAAGCACGGGAGGAAGAACAGGAGTGTGTTTTTCAGTGCCACAAAAATAATTACCATAGCTTCATTCCAAGAATCAAAAGAGATTTACCCTGTGGCACAGTAAGAGGCTGAAATGTGGCTGTAGACGTGTATGGAGGGTCTCTCTGAAGGGCCGGCGGGTCGTAATTGCGAAACAGATGCAGTTCTCCAGGGTGTCTGTCTGCAAGAACGCTAGTCACCATTACTCTAAGAAAAACAGATAGGGGATGAGTTAAAAACAAGCTGAATAATATGTGTGGTGATTGACTTAGCAAAACTCACTGCTACATCTTAAGAACTGGTGGATGTAATGCAGTTCAGATGTGTAATTAGGGAATTTATGTGCTGTTCAGAGTTGTCACTAAGGCATTGCTTATGTGTTTTAAATGGGCGATTAAGCTCTATAATTGGTTTATGCTAGGCAGGTACATGGGGGTTCACAGTAAGTTCTGGATGACTGCAACAGCAGAGTATTGCTACTGGGCTATTGATAGGACATAGCTTGAAAATATTATTTTATTAAGGTTAGCTGATAGGTTTTAGTAATCTAGTGTAGGTCTTTGCAAGGGTCTTCTTATGGCTGCTAAATACTGGCAGACTTTGCATTTAGGAGGCATGTTTGAAGAAAATAAATTACTAAACTGGGCTTGCTAGACAGTTGCTTGGGTATTTAGAGATGTTAATTAGACATTTCTGGGAATTTATTTGGAGGTACATAAGGGCGTTGACTGGGTGTCCTCTGTCTTAATTAGGAAATTATCTTTTATTCCTCAGGTCTGCACTGGGCAACTCTGGCCCTCGAGATTCATTGTCCTGCAGAGTTTAGCTCCAACCCTGATCAAATTTACGTAGCCCGAAGAAGACTCTGCCACAAAGAGTTCGCCAATTAGCTTGTTCAGGGGTATTTGTTTGGGGATGAGGCTAACAAAAGTGTCTTTCAGTAGGCCAAAGTTGGCCAGCCTTATGGTCTAATGTTCCGTGTCTTTGTTATGACTGAAAAGTCCACAAATGGTTATTAGGTACTGCTAGGCAATTGTTAGGCAGTTCAGAGTTATTACAGTTCTTGAAGATTTGTAATGAGTTACAGTTTGTAATGGGTGTGACAGCAGAGCGGAAATAATCTGAGGTCAGTGTTAGGTCTGAACTGGGCAAATCTGGCTACTGATTAGCTTGTTCATGGGTATTTCTTTATGGTAAAGGCTAGCCCAGCCTTATGATCTAATGTTGGGTTGTTATTACAGTACTTGGACATTTGTAATGAGTGGTTGCAACAGCAAGACATTGCTAGGACATACTAGGCCAACGCTAGAGTATACCTGTAGCTTGGAAAATCTTGCAAAGTTGGTTGCTAGTTTTTTAAGTGATTGTTGGAGCATTAGTAGGGGACAGGCAAGACTTTGCTAGAGTCAACTTGTTGTTGCTAAACATAGGCAACTTTTGCATGGAGTCATGTTTCACAAAAAGAAATACTTGGACTGCTATACAGTTGTTTGAGTCATTGCTAAAACATTGCAAAAGAGTTCTGGGTGGTTGACGGCGTTACAAGGGGGGTATTTGGTAGTTGCAAGGTAGTTATATTTTAGGCATTACTTGGGTGTTCTGGTGTTGTTTAGATTTGTTACAATCTCAAACTTTAAGCTTAAATACCTTGGGTGTGTGACATCAGTCATCTTGGTATTTTCTCCAAACTCATTCTTCAGAAATTCCTCCAAAGGTCCAGACTCATATGGTCGAGAACCTTTAAACACCTGTTCCTTCATCCTGAAGTACAGACAGCGCAGATACTCCATTGATTTTCCTGTTGAAGTGTACAGCAGAAGTAATCATTCTAATGCGTATCTACACATACAGTCACCAAGAATATATTTTGAAATTATAAAATGGATAGTTCTGATCTTGGATGGCAATTGGTCAATGCCATTTTTATAGACAAACTAAAATACTATTTACAAATCCAATACCATGCACAATAGCAAGGGCAAGTATGCCACCAGTACTGGTCCCAGACACCCAGTCAAAGAGTTCCCTGATAGGACGTCCTGCCTCTTTCTCCAAAGCGATCAACAACTGGATGAGAACCAGGCCCTTTATTCCTCCGCCATCAAGACACAACAGTCTGTCCATTCTTGAGAAAAGGAAAAGCAAGTGAGCGATTAATTCTGCATAAGCTTCTTATGAACAAAAGTTACTTCACGTAACGTACTTGCTTCCCGTTTTGAGCCCATCAGCCTCTACGAATCCGCGACTCATGGCCGTTACAGCTACTGCCACTTGCATGATGTCATCGAACCCTGTGGACCAATTACGGGCAAGATGTGAGCAGCAATCCGTGAACCAAATTATAGGCAGGTCGATTCTATTATAGATAGGCAATACCTAGATGCAGGGGTTATTTAATATGCCAGTCACATTGGAAAGGTCAAGATACTACAGTAAGCACATGCAAGTGATGATTCAACAACAAGCATAATGCTTTGTAAGAGCTTTCAACTGTGAAACACTACTCTCTATTGTCTCGAGTGTGTCTTGTGTCATCGCGGCACTTATGTTGGTGTAATTATAGTAGGGTGGAGAGTAGTTACACAATGAGTTCAACCCAAATGTTGACCTTTCCAAGATGGTGACTGTTGCTGACAAATCCCATTAGTCCAGGGGTGTCCAATCCCAGTCCTGCAGGACCAATGTCCTGAAGAGTTCAGCTTTAACCAGCTACAAAATACTAGCTAAATAAAACCCTCATTTATTTGTGCTTAATTAGGGTTGAAGCTGTACAATGCAGGACACTGTCCCTTCAATATGAGGACTGGGCAACCCTGGTCAACTGGGGCATGTAGGTATTCAAATGTAGTCTCTAGAAATGCAGACACCTTCGCATACAAGAGTTAGGTTTAGAAATACAGCCAGTAAAGAAATTTAAACTAATTTGCCATTAAAACAAATTATACATTTTTGGTGGCCATTATAGGGATAGTTCACCAAAAGATGAAAAAGTTTACCCCCCATTTACTCTCCCTCGCATTGTTCCTGACCTTTATTGGGTTCTTTATTTTATTTCAAAAACAATTACGAAGAAAGCTGAAAACCTGTAACCATTACTATGGAAGTCAATGGTTATACGTTTCCAACATGTTTCAAAATGTCTTCTTTAATGTTCAACAGAAGAAGAAAAAGTAAAGAAAAAGTAAAGGAAAAAGTAAAGGATAAGTAAATGGTGACCAGATTTTTATTCTTGGGTGAACTATACATACACTATTTCATACATTAATTGCTTTTTAATTAACATTTAGTGAATTTTAAAAGAACTGAACATTCCCAGACGTTCCAGGTTGTCTATGAAAGCCTGTAGGCTGATTTCTTTGTGTGAAAATACTACATAAAGTGAGTAACAGCCCATTCAAGAAACTGAGCACCTTTTTTTTAGTTTACCGTTTCATTCACACAAGTTTGCAGACATTACTGGTCAAACATGATGATCATGTCGTGAATAATGAATCAATACAAAGGAATACAAAAAAGGCATTCTGCGACACTCCCAGAGTGCACTGCAATAAAACAATGTGGATTAAATATTTGTTTTACTTATATTTACTTACAAAATAGATTATTCATTCATTATTTACTGAACATTTGTTTTGTCATGCTTATTAGTGGATCACACTCTTAGCTTAGCAACATTCTAACACCAAACTCAAGCAAAAATAAGTGAACTCTTCAATGCTCTTTATGGAAGGAACTGTATGCATATACAATGTAATACTTATTAATTTTGTCAGATTTCATTAGTATTATGACTAGGCAAAGACATGAAAAAAAAATTATTTACAGCTTTTGAGAAATGATATTGAATCGATCCTTAAAATAAACGATTAATAAAAAAAAAAATACTCTAACCAAGGAATAGTTTATTGAGAAGTTACTGATTCAATATCAATTATCAAAAGCTGTAAATTGATTATTTTCTATATTCTGTTTCCAGTTATTTGCAAGATGTGGGATGTCTTCCTCTGGCGGGCAAGTCCAGGAGGAATTGAGGAATGTCATTATTTCTCTGTCATTAATTTGTACAAAATGTTTAGATTACTCATGTCAACCCTGTTACTGTGATATTTCAGTGTACTTTTTAAAAACAATAATATGATGAAAATACATAAATATCTGTTTTAGACATGCCGTGTGGTATCTGCTTTGAGGTTAGCATCTTAAGCTAAAGCACAAAATGGTGGAAAATGTCAACTCTGTTATCATTGTAAACTCTTTTAGCAGTTTAAAAAGTTTAACAATAGTTTAAATAACAATTAGTAACAGAATCAAATGTTCCCTATCACATTTAAACATTATGACTTATAAATGATGGCTTCAGTTTACTGTAAATGATACACGTGTTGTATATCATTCCAGTTTAGGAAAACTAAATGCTTATAGTCATATGCTCATGTGTGGAAATCCCCATTTTGCTGAGTACTCATGTAACCAATCAGTCACATCTAAAGTAAAAGCATTTCAGAGAAATTATCCATATCTAAGGTCTTAAAGCAGCAGTAGCCTAATAAAACACTGCTTAATATTAATTAAAGATGAAAAGAATTTTTAAATAATCTATTTACAAACTATTTACTGTTATGTGTATGTCTACAGTATTTAATACATACATTACTATGAATATGTATCAATTACATATTACATATTCTATTACTACTCACTCTATGCAATCAAATTAAAGCAGGCCTGTAGCCAGGGGGGTTCGAAAGACCCACCCCTCACTGACAAAGGTCCAGAATTTGTCCCATACATGAGCTCATTTGTCCTGTTTTGACTGCTATGCCATAATAAATTGTGAAAATAACCCATCAAAAAAGGCTTTAAGACCAAGCTGAATCCTGTGTTGGCTCTCGGTAGAGAATTTGGGACACCGAATTCAGCACGCCGTGACTTCCCGTTCTGAAGTCACGCCGTGCCAAATTCGGCATCACAAATTCTGACTGAGGAAAATTGAATGTGCTGGCCAGTTTGTAGTTTGCCTAATAAAATGACAATAGCCTACAGTTTTTTAATTTAAAACTTTAACAGATTGCAATTTTTTTCTAATGATATATGATGCAATAAATTTGTATTTCAAAAATAAGTACTATATTCATATTTCTTTTTTCTAAATCTTTAGGAAATGTTTTTGGTACATCAAAAAGTGTGGTTATGATGACCATCAAAAAAGCTAATCCAGCAAAAAAAGTCCTTAAATTAATCACTAAAATGCAGTATTTAAACCTCAGAATTAAATATAAATTGAGGCGAATAACTGCAAAGAGGTCCCCTTTTTGAGAATAAAGAGCCACCCCATTCACCAGGCTGGCTACGGGCCTGTAAAGTAGGTTCTGTTTTAATTAGTGCTGGGCAAAGATTAACCATGATTAATCTCATTCAAAATAAAAGTTTTTTTTAAACGTTATAATATATGTGTGTATCTATAAATACACACATGCATGCATACATTTTTATGAATAAAATGTTTATTTAAATTTCGATATAAAATATAGTTCATGTATTTGTACACTCCAATGTGACTGACGGCCTATACTTGGCCACCCCAATGACAAATCCCTGGCTCTGTCACTGTTTGTGACAAGTTTGTTTTGTGTAGTTTTGTTTTAATGTATGCGTGTATTACATATAGATAATACACATATATAATACACACGCATAGATCATGTCAGAACAAACTTTTATTTTGGATGCGATTCATCTTTGTCCAGCACTAGTATTAATGTAAACGTGCACCCAAAAAAACTGTTCACTGATCATTTTTCATTGAATCATGGATCAAATCAAGAGTTTGTGAATCAGAATTAAATAACAGTCACATTTGTATCAACACCCATGCCCAGTTAGCAGAAGCATGCTGCCTTTGTAGGTAGCAGCTGGTCAAACTTTAGCTAGTCACACTTGTTTTACTGAACAAAATAAACATTTTAAATAATGTAGAATATAAAAAAGTAGAGAAAAGGAATGAAGCACTGAAAAATGTCATCAGGAAATATGCATTTGCTTGTGGGCGAGGCTTTACCTATGGCAGGGGGCGGAGCTTTTCTGAGACTGTCAGTGGGGCTGTTGAGGGATGGAGGATGGCAGCGTTCGGCACCTACACTACACAGCATGTTCAACAGCACCTTACGGTTGGAGCCTTTGGTCCGAGCGCAGGATTAAACGCATGCCACACCATGCACACGCAAGACAAAGAAAGAAAAGGTGAGTGATGTGCATGAATGAGAAAACAAAACAGCATGAGTAGAATTTGACATTTTGCTCTTGAAGTTAAATGCACGAAATGCAGGCATTAAATGGTTGCGTTGATAATCTTTTGTCAGCCAATCAAAACATCAGGACTCGTCAGACAGCTTCAGGTGTTTGTTTGTTATTTTATAGAAAACAGCAACTATTTATGATGATGATAAACAATTTAAGATGTCAATGTAAATTTTTTAGACCTCAAAAAAAAAAAGAAAAGTGTTTTTGATCAGGTCTGCGAGATAATGGAAAAATATTGTTGTTCTTAAGTGTTGCAATAACGATAACTAACTTCAAAAAACAATATTTTATCAGCAATTTTATGTATCGGTTATACGAACATAAACAATAGATATTTTAACTGTTTTTTAAACATTTAGCCTTTAAAACACCACCAATGGGCGGCCCGGTGGCACAGTGGGTAGCACAATCGCCTCACAGCAAGAAGGTCGCTGGTTTGAGACTCGGCTGGGTTAGTTGGTATTTCTGTGTGGAGTTTGCATGTTCTCCCGGTGTTCGCGTGGGTTTCCTCCGGGTGCTCCGGTTTCCCCTACAAGTCCAAAGTCATGCGATATTGGTGAATTGGGTAAGCTAAATTGTCCGTAGTGTATGTGTGTAAACGAGAGTGTATGGGTGTTTTCCAGTGATGGGTTGCAGCTGAAAGGGCATCTACTGCGTAAAACATGTGCTGGATAAGTTGGCGGTTCATTCCGCTGTGGCGACCCCTGATTAATAAAGGGACTAAGCCGAAAAGAAAATGAATGAATACCACCAATGACTCAGCGGATTTTCAGATTTTTATTGGCTGTTGTCATTTTTTCCCTCTTTTGTCTCCCAGCGTTAGTGTTTATTTTTACCTCTAGGTTCAGCTAAGAGCACCTACTGGAGAGGCGAGAATGAAGATAGTAAAGGCTCCATCTGATTGGTCAGATTTGAACAAACAACCTATGAATGCAGCACATAAATGCTTGCCAAATCAAATTCATCTCTGCGACATGGATATTGCATATACTATTATCGCGATAATAATTTATTTATTTACTGTGCAGCCCTATTTTCGA
This sequence comes from Danio choprae, assembly GCA_903798125.1. Taxonomy (NCBI): domain Eukaryota; kingdom Metazoa; phylum Chordata; class Actinopteri; order Cypriniformes; family Danionidae; genus Danio; species Danio choprae. Next base: position 422,444 of record CAIGQW010053658.1, on the reverse strand, counting down.
TGTTAATTTTAACAAATAACAATTTATTGTAATGTATTTTACATACATACATACATACATACATACATACATACATACATACATACATACACACACACTGTGATATTTCATAACATTTCCTGATTATGTAAAATATTTTCAGAATTTGAGTTTTTATTATTACTTATACTGTTTCTGAGGCCATGAATGACATTACTATACAGATAGAACATCCAGTTCCATCTTATTGATCTTAATGATACACTTTTTTCTATTATTTAATTTAATTATTAAGCTCAGAATAAATGGAAATTAACATTTAAGTGGGGGGGGGGTTTAAAACTTATGAGAGACAAAAAATCTAAGAGAATTTTGTATCTGCAAACAATGCTTGACTTTTGAGAAGCTGACAACAAACACAAATTCAGATTTTATAATGAATATTTAAATCTTTGATCATCATAGCTTAATTCCGATACTTCTGGCAGTCTGAATAGTGTTGTCACGATACTGGAATATCTAATTCAATACGATACAAATTTATTATATTAGCGCATTTACTTAGCACTGCTCTGTAGCAATGCTTGTTTATTCATTCATTTATTCAAACCAAAAACCTTCTCAACCAAAAGAGAGCAAATTCGATATCAATACTAACCAAAAGCAAGATCGTATCGTTTGAAATATTCCAGTATCGATAATTATCGAAAATATCGATATTTTTGACAACACTTGTTCTGAATGGTCGATGCCTTAAAAATCAGCAGTCAAATTGACTACCAAGCAGTTAATTTCAAACCCTGGTTAAATGACATTACTTTGACATGCAAACACACTGAATGTGGTCATGCAGCACACTTTCATACACTGTGCATCTAGAAAAGTGAAAGAGCCTGTTCTGCATGTCTAATCTCTGTCATATACACCTTTGACAGCACATCATTCTCTCACCCTTGCTGGTTCTGGCGGCGATGAGGCCTGGTGTTTCTCCCACATCATTATGAACCTCCACATCTGCTCCAAACACCATCAGGGCTTTGATCAGGTCCATGTTGTCCAGCTGTGGGGACAAACAAGACAAAACTAATACACTTTCTTTTTTAAGAAATATTTGAGAGGTAATTAATGTCAGTTAGAACTTAAAACATACAAATAAAACACCAAGCCAAGCACAAAAGCAGTATATTTAAAATGATATTTGATAAAAAAAAATTGAATTGAAAAGTTGACATTAGTAAATTGGTAAAAATAGACATTTTAAAGCTGAATAAGGTCAAAATAAGATAAATAAAAAATAAAAAATAAAGCTTCAAATAAAACAGAAACTAAAAACGAGAAACCTAAAAAAAGAGAAAACACAAAAAAAGTGTTAAAAACATGCAGAAATCATTGAAAACTAAACAAAAATAAAGCTGAAGTTGCATCAAAAAGGTAATTTAAGCTAAATAGAAACAAAAAAAACCCAAAACTAAACTAAATTGGAGGTAAAACATTAAAACCAAAATCAAATCAGAAAATATCATTTAAAAGCACCGCAATTTAAATAAATAATTCATTCATTCATTTATTTTCTTTTCAGTTTAGTCCCTTTATTAATCTGGGGTCGCCACAGCGGAATGAACCGCCAACTTATCCAGCATATGTTTTACGCAGCGGATGCCCTTCCAGCTGCAACCCATCACTGGGAAAATAAATAATTCAGTTATCAATAAATAATGATCTAAACTTGACTGTGTGAAATACATTTCGATAAACATTTTAAACTTTATAAAATACAAACAGTATATACAATAATAATAATAATAATAATAATAATAATAATAATAATAATAATAATAATAACAACAACAACAACAACAACAACAACAACAACAACAACAACAACAACAAATTAATTAAACTGTATTTATTACAAACAAAACGTAATCATAAACTAAATTACACCAATACATAGATAAAAAAAATAGTCTAATTAATTATTTATTTATATAATTAATTAAGATCTAATTAACCAGAATAAAAACTAACAAAAATAACATAAATAAATACAATGAATAAAATTCACAAAAATTATATAAAATTTTTTCTATTCTTTATTTCTATACCACTATACCGCTTATATAATCTTACAATGCCAATTATATAAAAGAAATATAGTAAACAGTAAATTACTAAATAAAAAAAAAACAATTTATATAGTATTTTTTATCTTATTAACACAATGTAATTAATATAAAACAATTGTTAAAATAATGGTAATTATAACTGGTGTGATATATATATATATATATATATATATATATATATTGATATATGATCTATATGCTCTTGACAGTCTTTATGTGATCCTCCTTCATACCTTCATGGCGAGATGCAGTGCAGTGTTTCCATCCTGACCCCTAATATTAGCATCGGCTCCGTGCGTCAGCAGGGTCATTGCGGCCTCAAAACGCCCCCTCTTGGTCAGAATGTGTAAAGGACTTTCTCCAGTCTTGCTCAAGTAGTTGACGTTACATCCTCTGTCCAGCAGAAGACGGCTCATCTAAACAGAGTAAGCAGAGAATTATAATAAACACACAATAATTACTTAACATTGAATTAGAAAATTGAAGGTTTTTTTCCTGACCTCTGCCGTTTTGGCCCAGTGAAGAGGCGTCCCGCCATAAACCGGATCCTCTGCCAGAAGCTGATTTGGGCTTGAAGATAAAATAGCTTCAGCACAACTGAAGGAGAGGAAAGAAAGAATGAGACGGTCAGTTCACCCAAAAATGAACAATCTGTTATTATTTACTCTCGTTTCAATTTCCTGAGACATTTGCTTGTCTTCAAAACACATTTTAGATGAAATCCAAGAGCTATCTGACTCTCCACAGATAGCAAGTGTCCAGAGATATTAAAAGTCCAGAAAAGCAACCAAATACACTGTCAAAACATTCCATGTGGCTTCAACTGTAATCATACGAAGCTCCAAGAACACTTTTGTGCACCAAAAAAAATGCAAAAACTACTAGTTTGCCAATGTGTCCCTCCTCCATCAGGTCAAAATGTGCGTTTACTACAGACATAATGGCATTTAGTCAGCACACCCTGATCTGATGCAGAAGACATTGGCAATATGTTTTGGAATCAGCACCGTAAAAAAAAATAAATAAATAAATAAAAATCAGCAAGTATTTTATTTTCAATCAGCAAATAAAATGCAGTGTTATAACCAATGAAACGGTAAAGATTCTTATTCCGCACCTCTTCTCACTAAACTTCATGGCGGCGTGGATTGGAAAGCCATTATTTCCCATGATGTCACAGCGGGCTCCGCCTCCCAGCAGACCCTTGACCACCTCCACCCTCCCGAGACGACACGCGATATGCATCGGAGTTTCACCGGCGGCGTTCAGCTCGTTTACACCCGCACACAACTGTGCACACAACACCTATAACAAAGCAAAAAACCAACAATCATAAACACACAGTTCTCAGAGTACAGCATTCAGAAGTAAGGCTGTACGGAACTGAAAAAACACAAAACTTAATTATTTTTGTTTTACTGAAATTTGTGTTCACATTTTTTTTTTTTTAAAGTACAGGACATTTTTGGACGACTGTAGAATATTTATAGTTATTTATTGTGACAATTATTAACAATAAATAACTCACAAATAAGAAATGCACTCTAATAACAATAATATACTGTAAAATTAAACTACCTTCTAATAGGGCTGCACGATATCATAAAATCTGACATTGACATATTTTGTTTTGCTGCGATATATAATGGGATATGATTATGATGAATTTCACCAGATGATTTGAATAGCTCTATTTGGAAAGATTCCGTTAATTTAGATCAACTGGGAAGATTAATTCTTTTTCTATGCAGTGCATTAGTAAATAATAAATTACAAACATATATTAATACGACAGAGCAAAAATAAAAGTTAAATTAACAGTGCTTTATGGTTTTTCTGAAAAGTGTAACAGTATTCAAGCACAGAAATTGAACAATCAAACGTAAAATAACATTCATTCATTCATTTTCTTTTCGGCTTAGTCCCTTTATTAATCAGGGGTCGCCACAGCGGAATGAATCGCCAACTTATCCAGCATATGTTTTACGCAGTGGATGCCCTTCCAGCTGCAACCCATCACTGGGAAACACCCATATACTCTCATTCACACACATACACTACGGACAATTTAGCTTACCCAATTTACCTGGGGGAAACCGAAGCACCCGGGGGAGAACATGCAAACTCCACACAGAAATGCCAACTGACCCAGCCGAGGATTGAACCAGTGACCTTCTTGCTGTGAGGCGATCGTGCTACCCACTGGGCCACCATGACGCCCACATGGTCTTCATTGTATAAATAAGTTTTTTAAATAATATCTTTATCTTTTAATCTTTAATAAATAATCTAATCCTCGATGTGACTATTGCAGATATACACACTGCGCTCATTGTTCAGCCCTATTATCTAACACATTATAAACTAATACTAGCATAGTAGTACAGAATGCATTGCTAACATTAATAGCATGTTGCTGGCAGGTTTCTAACAACATTGCTAAAATGAAACGACATCAAGCATGTATCTAACATATTTACCATAATGTTAGCCTGTTTCTAGCAAGTTAATATAATAATAATGCATTAAAATGTGTTGCTAGCATGGTTAAGATTTTCATGTTAGCATGCTAATTCATGACAGCAACATGTAACTAGCAAGTTTCTAAGCATTAATTCATGACTAACATATTTGAACACTGCTAGCATGTTTCTATTATGGTTAACACATTTGCTAGCATGACACATTGTTAACATGTTTAACAAATTGCAAGCTCAAATTAATTAATGTTTCCAAAAATGTTTAGAATATCGCTAACATGTTTATCATATTGCTAGCAAGCTTATATATTTTAAACGAATCAAAATGTTGCTAACTTTTAAAGTCACCATTAACACATTTTAGCTGTTGGTGGTGTGCTTTTTGCTTTAACGTGTTTGCTAACAAAGTAGCAATTTGCCACCTTGCTTAACACAAGTTAACAATATCAAAGGTATAATATTAAACCAAAAATTATACCAATAATATTAAATTTGGTCATCATTTACTCACCTTTCACCTGTCACAAATCTGTTGTAGTTTTTTTCCTCCTTCTGCTGAACACAAAAGATATTTTGTTGGAAACTGCTAGCCATCAACTAGCATAGTATTTTTATTTCATACTACGGATGTTGATAGACGCTGTTTTCAATAATTTAGCAAAATATCTGCTTTTGTGTTCAACAGAAGAAAAGAAACTCATAAAGATTTAAAACCACATGAGGGTGAGTGAATAGTGAGTACTTTATAATTTTTGCGTGAACTAGCCCTTTAATGCAGTGTTTCTCAACCACGTACCTGGACATTTTCTATGTCTCCTTAACCAAACACACCTGATTCAGATCATCAGCTCATCTGAAAGACCTGTAATGGGTGTGACAGACAAAGGAGACATCCAAAACATGCATTGTTTTGGTGGTCCTCCAGGAACGTGGTTGAGAAACACTGCTTTAATGTTCATGTATATATATATGACAATTTCTAATTTATTACAGCTATCAAAAATGTGTGAAAATCTATGTAGTTTATTTTTGTAAAATAGTTTTTAGAAAGTATCTTGTTGTCTGCATGAAAATATTAATATTGTTGGCTTGTGTTTTCATAAGACTTATAAGAATAGTACAAATTAGCTTTTAGCCATAGTAAGCTGACGTCAGTACGTAATAACCGGTTAGGATCTATTGCTGAACCGATACGAATTGTCCGCGTCCGTGCACCGAAGAAACAATAAATTTTGACACGCCTAGCAATTGTATTTAAAATTTACCCAATATTACAATTTCAAATATAATTAACTACACAAATATTTGTTAAATAAATTTCCATGACTTTTCTTAAACATTTTGGGTTTATTTGTTTTCCAAAACTTTTCCAGGCCTTTTCCAGGACTGTATGAAACCGGTCCATGCCTCGTTGCAATGTTAGTTTTCTTTGAATATATTCAGCAGGCCTTCTGTGAGCCCAGAGCTGACCTCTCACCTCTATGATGAGGGCAGAGTCTTGTTTGGCAGCGCAGTGCATGGGCGTCTCTCCGTTCTTATCCTTGACGTCTGTGCGGGCCTGACATTCCTCCAGGAGCTCTCGCACACAGCCCACGTCTCCTCTCTCACAGGCCAGATGCAGCGGCGTTTGACCCTGAGCGTCACGAGAGTTCATCTGACTGCAGCGGGACACACACAATCATAAAAGCTAGTCCAGTGATTATATAGTGAAGAGACCTAATCTCACTTGTGTGTATTGTGATGAAGCTGCATACTGTGCATTTTATATTTACTTTTGGAGAAAAAAAAAAAAAAAGTAGAAAGTACAGTAAAAGTTGACATGCTAAACCGTGGAAAATTAATAAAAAAATTATTAAAATAAACTTTTATGTCCTTTGTACTAATTTTTCTTAATGACAGATCACACATATTTCATTCACAAATTTGGCATTCTCTCTCTTTCACACACTTTTCTGCATTTTTTTTAATAAATAAAATAAAGCACTATATGCTATTTACAAACACAATTATTTAGAAATAAATAAATAGAAATAAATGCTAAAATAATTGCTTAAAAATCTAAACTTAAAGTGTTTTAATATTTATACACTTGTGTTTAATTAAACTATTTATATCTACATACACCACATATGTAATTAAACATATATGCCTCTACAATTAAAGCACTCCATTTAGGATTCAGGCATTTTTAATTTCACTTTTTAAATAAATTAAAAACGCATACAAACATACATACATAGCATTTTGTTAATAAGATTCAATATAGTATATAAAATTGTTTTTAACTTAGTTTGTGTGTATGTTTACCTGTATGTCATATTAACCTACTTATGTTTAAATTACATAAGATACTTGTGATCTTTTCAAGTT
>CAIGQW010053658.1:397470-415479 GCA_903798125.1 Danio choprae | reverse complement strand
CCTACTTATGTTTAAATTACATAAGATACTTGTGATCTTTTCAAGTTTCTATATAAAAAAACACTATTTAAGATCCATCTATATATTTTTAATTAATTTTAAGCTGTTAAATACATTTCACCTACTAGTAATTCTAATATTTACCTATTAGTATTTCTGTTAAACTATTTATATTTAATATTTTTTAACTGATATATAGTTACATTTTGAATCATTTAATTTTAATAAAAGAAATTCGCCTAAAATATATAAAACAAACAAAAAAACAATTATACCTCTCCATGTTTACAAACTCACCACAGTTGAAGTCATTACAGAAGCTTTTGAGTGAATGATACTTTACCAGTAAAAAAAGGGTGATATCAGGAATTTTACAGTCATTTACTTCTATTACTGTGTGAAAGGATCTCGTGACCTCTGAACTGTGGCCTGTGTGTGGTCTGACCTGAGGATGTAGTTGTGTTTGAGGCAGTCTCTTAGTCCGGTGTCCACGGCGATGTGAGCCGAGCTCCAATCAGGGTGATTCCGCACGCAGTCCGCGATTGGCTGTAGCATCTCAGGTTTCAGCGGTGGGCGGAGCATCTCGTAAAACGGGCGGAGCTTTAGGGCATATTGAGGAAACCAGTTCATCGCGTCCTCTTCTGAGGCCACCTGGAACATCCTGTGCACAAACAAAACCGAATTCAACTCCTTCCTCAAACCCACATGCTGGGTAAGCTAATGAAACTGTGGCCGATGAAGATTAAATGCTAAACAATGGTCATTTGTGGACCAGGCTTCCCAAATGCTCATTTAATGCTGATCTAAAGCAAATCTATTTGACAAGCTGTGAAGTAGGGCTGCATGATACTTGAAAAATATATAGATATAATAATAAATAGATATTGCTGTAGAGTATTGCAAATGCGATATAACTTATGATCTAAAAAGTGCAAACAATTAGACACTACAAATGAAAGATAATTGGACAGATATTCTGACTCTTATTTTCCTCTCTTGTCTCTACTCCCATCTTTAATTTTTATTATCAGTTCTAGGTTCACCTTCTAGCCAATGTAAGAATGAAAATTATCATAAGCATTTGTTTATATGGCAAAACATGTATTTTTCACCAAGAAGATCCATACTTCTTACTCTCTTTGTCTCTCTCTCTCTCCCTCCCCTGTCTCTCTCTCCCCTCCCGCCTCTCTCAGGTAACTTTATTTTACATTTAAGCTGGGTACAATTTATGTCACATCTTTTTTTAATTATTTTATACAGTTATTTTGTAACTAATTCAGTTAGAGAATTTTTTTGTAACTATTCAACCATAGAGAATTACTGTCATTAAATAATTTCATTTTCAAGTATTTGTGAATTACTCTTGATTTAACGTCAACACTTAATTGCTTAATATTGCAATTCAATACAATTACATAATAGCAACGCTCTCCCACATTTTTAGCTAATAATACTGCCCTTATTTCCGTTTTTGGTATAAGATTGCAGAAGGATGGTTTGACTAGAAATGTATAATTTTTTTACCATCATACTGATAACTTTTTAGTCATTCGGCAAACTACAGTTCGAACTGCTGTAGTTAAAAATACCATTCCTTACACCAATAGCAGAAAAGCACATATTGAGTAGGCAGGTATAAAGATAGCAAGGCTGCATTTAATTGGTCAAATTTGGATAAACAGTCAGTGCCTGCTGACAGCCTCGTGGGCAGTATGTGACATATAATGCCATTGTGCTTCGGACAAAAGCATTGACCTTGACCTTGTAGTGTTATTCTAATTAAAAGCTACAATGCTTGTTTGACGTAATCTCAACTGAACCACGAAGAGAGGGCCGGACATAGTGTAGCTCCTCCCCTTTTTAAAAAATAGCCAATAGCCAATTTTGTTTTTTAAAATTTTGTTTACCGCTCTGCCAGTGAGAGTGGTGGAGCTCAAGCCTATCAAATGAAAAGCAAATGAGAGGCATCTTGAAGGGGGTGGTTCCTGTCAGATATTAGAGAGCATTTGATATCTTCTAAACATGAATTTTGTTACTGTTTTGGAGCACACTAGCTTATAGATATCCCAAAAACTAACAACACTGATACTTACATCTAAAAAATGTTATTTGAATTTTTATGGGACGTTTAAACACCTTTAAGGCTCATGTAGGCATTTTAAGCCAGTTTAAAGCATTCGAGCACAATAAATTATAATGTCTGCAACTTTGAAGAATGGTGAATTGTATTTATGTATACACGATGAAGACTAAACAGTGTTATTTTACATTTGACTGTTCAATTTTTGTACCTGATTATTGCTAGACTCCCAGAAAACTATGAAGCACTGTTTATTTTACTTGTTTCTTTGCTCTGCTGTATTTACCAATGCTTGTAATTGGTTTATAATCGGTTCTGCAAATGTTGTACAAAATAATCCAAACTACTCTAAAATAATGTTTTGTTTTTCCAAATAGAGCCATTCGAGTCATTTGTATTGCAGAAAAATAAAATATTGCTATGTCAGTTTTTTCCAATATCATGCAGCCCTATTTTATGGCACTCACCTCAGGGCCACAGATGGAGATTCGGGACAGAGTAGCAGGCAGTCCCATGACTGGCTCTGCTGGTTTCTGTACAGGACGAGTCTGCCCTCCTGCTGGAGTAATATTTTGCCATTATAGTCCGAGAGCTGGACATCCCTCACGCGGTACGGGTTGGAGAACAGGCTCGACACAGAGCTCACAGTGTCCAAAATACGGCCCAGAAATTGCATGGTGACCTGCATGGAGAGCACAAAGTGGAATGATAAACAAAGAGTTTTTTTTTTTTCTTCTTCATTTAACCCATGAATTTGCATAGCTTTACAGTTATGGTTGAGGATTTTTTAAAAATTGTTACAGTTTTCTCTTTTAACTTGTTTAAAGGCATAGTTACTTTCTTTGCACAGATCAGTCATTTGTCATGCATTATCAGGAGCTGTGTATTATATAATTTTGCCTGTAAATGTTTTTTTTTTTGGTGGGGGGGTTGAGGTTCCCAAAGTTGCTGGTAGCCATTAACTTACATCAGTGGTCACCAACCTTTATTAGTCTAAGATTCTTAAACTTGACCTTACCGAACGACAATATCTACCCATCAAAAAAAAACTTGACAGAAAAATAAAGCTACATTTGTCATTTGCATTTTCAGCTTGAAGCTTTTTATTTAAGAATTTTAACTATGTAAAAGCACTAGTTTAACCTGCTTTCAACTTTGTAATTAATGCAACCAAGAAAATCTGGGAAGATGGCATTTGAAGGGATGAAAATTTGGGTGACTGCACTGTGACATTAGCAGTAATCGGATCATATCAAAATATATATTTTCAAAAAATGGGGAGCGGGATGTCTTATGAAGAGCAGATGAACAGAAGTTGGATCAGGAAAAAGATACATCACGATGCATTTCTTGTACTTATTTTTGTCATTTTCGGGATCTACTGGTAAAGTGATAAAGATCTACTAGTCAATCGTGGCCACCACTGACTTGCATCACCAAGAACCACATTTCTTCTTTAATGTTGTAATGTAAAAAAACAACAAAAAAACTGCATCTTGGATGAGTAAACTAACAGCACACTTTCATTTTAGGGTGAAATATCCATTTACAGTTTTTTAAGCTTTCAAAAAAAAGTAAAATAAAGCTTTATTTTGCTATTTAAAAACCTTTATTATAATTAGTAATATTATATGCCATATCACTTAATTAAAACAAAAATCTACATACAGTAATGTCTATTATTATTATTATTTTATACAGAATCTGCACTAATCAACCTATATGTAATTATTCAAAGGCCACAATATCTTAGGAATCCATATTTTAGTTTTCAATGCAAAAATATTTATATTTACTATAAAACAAATTACAGTTTCAATATTTAAAATACGTTTTGAAACATTAGTTCTGTAATTTAAAGGCACAGATCACACAAAAATGAAAATACTGTCATCATTTATAATCTCTCCACTTGTTTCAAAGTTTTCTTCTTCGTCTTCTTCTGTTGAACACAAAAAATATATATATTGAAAAATGTTGGAAACGTTTACCCAATCACACCCAAAGTATAATGCTTCCCTATAATGGATGTCAATGGTTACCAGTTTCCAACATTTTTATTACCAAAAAAGAAGAAATAAAAAATCAAAAAGCTTTTAAACGCCTTGAGGACGAGCAAACAATGACAGAATTTTCATTTTGAGTAAACAATCTTTTTAAATATAAATGTTTATAAACACGTTGTGATTTGAAAAGCGTATTACTTTCGTTTATTTTAAATCCACCGATATTTCCAGAGCTCAATAATTTACGTTTGCTTTTACCTGCACTGATGTAACGTTACTTTATAATAATATATTTTCTAGATGCATGAAATGATGCAGTAACATTCATTGGTCTATGCATCAATAGTATTGAAGTCAGTCAGGTTAGGGGGAATCTGGGTTTGACGTTACTGTGAGTTTCACATCTAATAATAAAACAACTTCCTGCTCGAACGAGATCAATTGGAAACAAAACCAGATCAAAACGGACTACAACCTCAACCCCAGCTTTCCGCGAAAAAAAACAACATTTCCAGTGACTGTAAATGATATATGACTGGTCTGACAATGAAGTATTGCTTTTAGCCTCGTGCACAATCATCTCGCAACCGAAAACCTCCCTCACACAGTTAACTTAGCACATGACAGCTCGCTGTTTTAATAGTTTTCACAATGACTGCGCAGATGATAATAACCAAAACTAGTTTCTCTAACAGTCAAAAAAGAAAATAACAGATCTTGAAATGACTGTCATGCAGAGCCACACCAACAGTCGACTCTCATTTTAAAGCCAATACCCCAAGTATATTGTAACAATCTATAAAACATTAAACTTCTTAGTCGTATATGCTTTGCTAAATGCCTTACCTTTATCGCTATTTCATTATCCTGTACTGTTAGCGCTTCGCAGAGTCAGTAAATCGCTGACTTTTGATAGGACGTCAACAATCACTGCATGACAACCAACCTTGTGCAAGCTTGACCGACAGAGGCAAAAGCCAATCAGCATGCGAGTTTGCAGTGCGCAACTGCAATCTCGGCCAATGAAGGTGAAGGGGCGTTTGAAAAAATTGCTCTTCTTTAGGATTTACCCGTGTTTAATGATTAATAAGGTCTAGGCGACCGAGTAGCTTCTAGACTTCAGTAATAATCAAATAGCTCTTAATTTATAGGTGATTGTTTGCAGTTTTTGGATGTAACATACGTCATATTTTTAAGAGAAAATCTAATAACCATTAGAGAACGTTATGTGTAGGTTTGCCATAAAACGTTATGGATTAGTTTCTAGTTATAATGATTAACTTTGACTTAGTGTGACGTAAGTTTAGGAGGTTTCAGATATTTTGATAACTTATGTAGGTGTTTAGAGCCTTATTTTTCATTTTTATTATTTATTTTTAGATTTGAGGCATTTATAAAACTGGGTTCAACTATAAATTAAAATAAAGAAATACATAAAGATTTTATATGTGTATATGACCATATGTTATGGGGGTTTGAACAACTTTTTAAAAGGTTTTGGAAATTCATGTACAGTTATCGTCTCATGTAAACTTTGTGAAAACATCATGCATGTTACGTATTTGCATAGCTTCTAATGTTACAAATTATCATATAAATTTATGGTATTTTAAAGACAGTACTCCAGATGTCCAATAAGTACTCGGACAACCTTCTTCCAGTGAAATTCTGCATACACTTTACTTTCCCATAAGGCCACATGAGAGAATTTATGAATAAGCAAACTAAATGATGCACGTTGGTCATGTGATATTAACAACATGGTGAATGTAGTACATCAGAATTCCATTCATAATACTTGCATCTAAACTATATACAATATATTTTTTTAACATTGATGAAGAGCAAATTGGGCTGCACGGTGGCGCAGTGGGTAGCACGATCGCCTCACAGCAAGAAGGTCGCTGGTTCGAGCCTCGGCTGGGTCAGTTGGCATTTCTGTGTGGAGTTTGCATGTTCTCTCCGTGTTTACGTGGGTTTCCTTCGGGTGCTCCGGTTTCCCCCACAAGTCCAAAGACATGCGCTATAGGTGAATTGGGTAAGCTAAAATTGTCCGTAGTGTATGTGTGTGAATGAGTGTGTGTGGATGTTTCCCAGTGATGGGTTGCAGCTGGAAGGGCATCCGCTGCGTAAAACATATGCTGGATAAGTTGGCGGTTCATTCCGCTGTGGCGACCCCAGATTAATAAAGGGACTAAGCCGAAAAGAAAATGAATGAATGAAGAAGATCAAATTCAAATGTAGCACTTAAACGATATGCAAATCTGGATGCATTGTACATACTTGGCAACTAAAACAGGTTGTTCTGTATACATATACTTAAATGTAGTTGTTTTCCTGGCCCTAAAAATGATTGAAACACTTTTGAACACGTTTTGTCAGCAAGTTTAGTACATTTCTAAGGGTACGTGTATAAAGAACCTTTTTTTTTTTAACTAAAACGCAAACCTATTTATGTATTTTGAGCATTCATGGCTACAAAAGTGTTTTGGGGGGCTTTCGAAAATTAGATTTTCAAAATCATTGTTTATACCATGTTACACCGTGTAAACTATAAAAACACAAATTTGTGGAAATGGATGCAGATGTGTATTACAGTGGACTACAGGACTGTATGTGCACAGGGGTGCAATGCTTCTTTACAAAGTGACATTGCCATCTTCTGGCCTGGCATGGACAATACTGCATTTTGAGTAATTAGGTAACATTGTGACGTTATTGTTCACATAATTTGACCTGTAAAAGAGCAGACACTGTTAGCTTATATTCAAACCAATAATTCATATAAAATATTAATTTATAGAAACAGAAACAGTTAGGGTTAAATTATTAGCACAAACAGTTCGTGAGAATTTGTAGTGTCATTACCAGAAGGTTTGTTAAACATGTCTGAAATATTTCAGATTTGTTTCAGAAAAAAGTTACTTCTTAAAGTTCCCTTATGAAGATTAACTATGGTTTTATTATAGCAAATGTATAATAACCATGTTTTCTTTTTGGTGCATTGATTACCATCCCTGATAGTACACATAAATCTATTTGTTGTTGGTATTTACATCTGGAAGGTGTATTTATTTGAGGGTTTGCTCATCTACATTATGTTTATTAGACATCTTTCAGACATTAAATAGATGCTTACAATATGCTTTAAGATGGTTCAAATTTTGATTGTTTGTACAACAAATTTTTTAAAGATGTTTATTAGATCATTGTACACAGCAGATGTCTTTCAAACCAATGCTCTTTTTTACCACAAATACCACTGTTAAACTATAATGTTAAAATATAATTAAACTATTATAAAACCATAATGCATTTGTGCTCACCATAGTTTAAATGGACAGTTCACACATAACTGAAAATTCTGTCATCATTTACTCACCCTTCACTTGTCACAAACCTGAGTTTCTTCCTGTTGTTGAACACCAAAAAATTATTTAAAAAATAAAAACGTTGGAAACCTAGTACCCATTGACTTCCAAAGTATTTGTTTTCCTACTGTGGAAGTCAATGGTTATCGTACTGGTTTCTTCAAAATAATCTAAACTAGCACACCTTTATGAGTTTCTTTAACTTTATTGTTAGTTAATAACATGAATGAACATTAGTAATTTTCATATGAGTAATAAATGCTGTACAAGTATTGTTCATTATCAGTTTATTGTTAATATTAATACATTAACTAGAATTAACTAATGGAAACTTATTGTAAAGTGTGACCAAACCACTTGAGGGTAAATTTTAATTCCGGGTAAACTATCCAACTACACTAACCCTTGTTTTGTAGTAGCTAGCCATGGTTTATTTTCATAAGGGGTGTTCAAGTCTAACACGGCATCCAAATACAAAATAAATAAAATAAAAGTAAAAAATTTCCAAATTTACAGTTTACATTTTGGATACTACACAAAACAATTTAGCAACAATTTACTCAGAATGTCAATAGGCTGTATGTTATAAAGCATATATTACATATCATATAGACAGCAAGTTCACTTTTAAATAAACTTTATCAACTAGAAAAACCTTCAAACGAGGTATTCCAAGGTATACTTTATCAATAGATGAAATTAAGGACTTGTTTTACCCATTTTACTACCCCTTCTCTCGGTTTCCAGGACTACCGGGGCTGGTTGACCCTGGAACACGTGACTGCGCGGGGGTTTGTTTCTGTCACAGATTTGTAAAGTGTAGAGCCGCGAGACAGAACCGTCTGCACCGAAAAGATGGAGCTGTCGGCGGCAGGAGACCGCGTTTTCGCCGCGGAAGCCATCCTAAAGAGCCGCGTTAGGAAAGTGAGTAATGGAGAATAATATCTATAGAGGCTGGGGTTGTTTTTCTAGGTCGTGAAGTACAGAAAGAGTGTCGTCTTTCGTTTGTCTAGCGAAGCGGAGCAATGACAAGAGGGGGGAGGCCTACTTGCAGATGTTTCCCGATTTAGCGAGCCAACGCATTTGTTTATATTGTCAGATTGGAAATAACACCTCAAATGTGAGAGGTTTGTGTATGCTGCTTGAGATTTGCGTAGTAAAATCGGGTCGAGCTGTGTTGGGAACTGACAACAGCCCCGCTAAAAGAGCAGCGGCAGGAGGAGGAGGCTAAAAAGGGACAAAGTGTCTGGCAAGAGTCCATGACAAAATCAATGCATGCTGGCTGACCAAAGATCCAAAGATCTCAACAATGCACGAGGATCGGGGTGGTTTACATAGTGCAGAGTGTCATGGCACGTGTTTTAATGGGCTAGTTGTGCTGTGTGTTAGTTTATATTTAAATGACCAACTTTTACTGATCAGCAAAAAATACCTAAATTAAATGGACGTGATGGTGAATCAGCCTTGCGCATACATTCCTTTAGTCGTTGTTTAAATAAAGAATATTTTCATCGTCTTTCTTTTTGCAGGGTCGTATCGAGTACCTGGTAAAATGGAAGGGCTGGGCGCTCAAGTAAGTGTAAAACAATTTATGTAAACTAGTATATAGTTGATGTAGTATATTGTGTTGTTTGTTTCAGAGTTTTACACCATGTTTGGGGTGTGTAACAGCTTTAACTCTGCAAAGAAAATAAAGATTTTTTTGATGTTACAGATTTGAAAAATTCCGTTGATAAGCTGGTTATGAGAATGAAGCGTGGCTCACATTTACATTCAGATTGAAAATAAACTGCAACCAGTGGATTTAAACACCAAAGTTCAGCTTAACACTTTATATGTGGCCAAAACCAGTCATAGTTGTAAATTTTTTTGAAATTGAGATTTATGAATTTTCTGAAAGCTGAATAAATTATCTTTCCCCTGATGTATACTTTATTAGGACTGGACAAAATTTGGCTGAGATACAACTATTAAAATTTAGAGAGTTAAAAAATTAAAATACTTAAAAAGTCACCTTTAAAGTTGTCTAAATTACGTTCTTAGCAATGCATATAAATGCATTTTTTTATTAGTATTGATATATTTATGGTGGGAAATTTGCAAAGGGTCTTCATGGAACATGATATTTATATATTGATATTTTTTTGACCCCTTCCAAAAATGTTTTTTCAATATTGCAAAAAAAAAAAAATCTGATTTACTGAATAAAAAAGTGTCAGTGTGTCTTTAACTGTAACATATCTGCATGCATTGTGAAACAGGCTTTATCAGTGAGGACAAAAGTGCATTTTGGGTTGATGAAAGACCAAGCAGTGTTCTTGCATGATATAATACCTTTAAAACTATAGCATGTAGTTTTCCTGTAGGCTACTCGTATTGAGGTATTTCTTATCATCATATTTCCTTACTGCCATTAGCATTTCAAAGATTCAATGTTTCGCAATATAGACACAGCACATGGGAACCAGAGGAGAACATTCTGGATGATCGACTCGTAAAAGCCTTTGAGCAAAAGTGAGTGTCAATTTAGACTTAACTTTTACCTCCTATATCTTTATAACATTATACAAATGTAAAGAGCTATGTTCCAAATGTACATATTTTCAACGTAAGAAATTTTCTCTTTTTTATTTTGCTACTTTATGCTGCCAGTTAGACTGAAATCCAGACTGATGAATTTTTAAACAATATGTCTTGTGTTTTGCTGCTTTCTACGGCTATCATTTGGATTGTTATGGTTTAGACTTGACACTAAAGTGATGTCACATTTTCCCTGGCTTAAATGGTGCTGTTATACAACTCTTAGGGAGCGGGAGCAGGAACTTTATGGCCCAAAGAAACGTGGACCCAAACCAAAAAACTTTGTACTAAAGGTTTGAGTTGTTCTTTAAAATGTATACTTTTTTTAATGTTTTAATACAAGTTTTAGATTTTAATTGACCTTCTCAGAACTTCCTATTTCAAAGTTAATCCCTTTCAGTCACCTTTGTTTTCTGCCTGTTTAGGCACGAGCTCAGTCGGGTGATCGACCTCGGAGCTCATATACTCGACGCACTCCACCTTGCACCACTGCAAAGCCTCCCACCGCTTCCTCCTCTGCAAGTTCAGCTGCTCCTCAGCCTTCATCATCCTCTTCCCACTCTACCGCTCCAACCCCTAGAGTGCACTCTCTCGCAGCTGCTCATAAATTGAAGAAAGACATACACCGTTGTCACATGATGTCTCGACGACCTTTGCCACGATCTGACCCTCTGGCCAACTCTACAGGATCCTCGTCTCGTCACCCCATTTCTCCATTTTCTGAAACTGTCCGCATTCTTAACCGCAGAGTCAAACCGCGGGAGGTGAAGCGAGGGCGCATAATCTTGAACCTAAAGGTCATTGACAAATCTGAAAATGGTGGAATGACCAGTAGAAGGACACCACAGTCATTTGCAGGGAGGGCGAAAATCCCATCCCGAAATCGAATCATTGGGAAAAAGCATGGGGACATGCCTTACAGGCCGTTCCAGCATCCTATGAAGATGTTAGGCTTTCCGATGTATGGCCAACCTTTTGGGCTTAACCCCTCTGGAGGGGCGTTCTCCATGGCCAATGAAGGGTCTAACACTGGAGCCAGTCATGGAGGTGGAAGCAGGTGTGGTAGCCAAGCTAATGCGCAGAGGTTTCAGTACCAGCCTCCTCCTTCTCCATCCAACTCCAGTGGGTCTAATGGCAGCTCCCCATCAACTCAGAAACAACTGACTCAAACCGAAGGTCCTACATCTTCAACTAAATTGGCACCCGCAGCTTCATCACGCTCCCATGATACCTCCCAGCCTCACCCAAATTCCAGTTCAACAACATTCCTTCCTTCTTCACCCTCCTATTCATCCTCTCCATCATCATCTCAGGAAGATGACGACCTGGGATCTCTGAAGTTCGCCACTTCTCGGGGCAGAAAACGGGAACTTCGTCATCAAACCCAGGTGGGTCGAGCTTCGGTCTGCCAGGTTAGTGACCAAACTACTGCCTCACTTCCTGAGGAAAATAGAGTTCTAAAAGAGGGAGACCCCGATTGGCACCCTGAAATGGCACCCAGCTGTGCCAATGTGGTTGTGACTGATGTCACCACAAACCTTCTCACAGTCACCATCAAGGAATTCTGCAATTCGGGAGCAGGTTCTGAACCCTCCTCTCCTTGCCAAGCTGACAACCCACCCTCTCCCACCACAACTGCCTATTAACTGCCTAGTCTCCTCCAAAAATATCTGCCCACATAATCCTTTGAGAACTTGCCATAATGATATTAATGCACTCTAAAATAGTTACCATTCATTAAATTAAAATGTATTTTTGGTTAAATTGAAATCTATTAAGATATTATTTAGAGGCAAGGGTGCTTTCCTTGACCTGTACCTGTTAAACAGTATGTTATGATGGTTTGTGGTACTTCATGCTTTTCTTCCCCCTCTTTTTTTTCCCCAGTAATTGCACCTTGTCTTGTCACCTCCAGTCCTGTAGAGACCTCCATTCCCATGTCGTCAGACCTAAAGTTCAGAATCCACCCAAGAAATGTTGATCTCGACAGCTTTCTTGACCTCGTGACATTGCACCAAGACATTTTTTTATTTTTTGAGGTGCTTTGGGATCATGCAGCACAAGATGCTTCACTCCTGCTTTGGAAGTTTAGCCAGTGAGGGTGAAGATTGTGTTTCCACTCACGCACTTGTTAGATAACACTTGATGTGGCAATACGCCAATTTAGGCATCCAAACATTGCATTGATCTCAACAATTTTCTCCCATGCTAATGAAGAACACCAGTCATCATTGCACTCACTATATTATCCCGACATAGATGTGACTGTATTTATATGCACCAAGCTGCAAAATCCTGAGGACAATTATTTCCTTCTGCTTGAACTCTGCTTTGATTTAGACGTTCACTGAGACTCTAAACTGAAGTTTGAATGCTGAGGACTGCATCTAAAATGTGGTACTGTACATTAAACCTTCCACATACTCAACTTCCCACTTTCCTTATTTGAGAAGTACCTTCTCATTATTGCCTTCTGACTACAATAGTTTGTGTTTCATGTAATAGTTACTGTAATTTTGGGGCTGGTAACCAGAGGTAATTTCTCTCAGATCTTGATTGGTAGACTTCAAGGAGACTTTTGTTGTAAGTGGGTCTCAAACCTACCAAATATAACAGATTGCCTTGGTTGATGAAACCCTCAACCGCACTCTTAAACATTACAGTCTGGGACCATGTTCATTGTGCGTACTTTGCTGGTGACTGCATGTCGTTGACTCTTGAGCTCGTCCTCTGTTGTCTACAGTTCCGACTGGGTGCTAGAATTGACAAAAAAAAAAAACAGACCTGGGATAAAACTTGCTTGTTTAGTAGATGCTTGGGAGGTGTCAGTACTGATATTGGGATTGATCCTATAACAATAGTCATGAAGTTTCAAAAGTGGTACCCGTGGATCCCTAGCAGTTACTACCCAACTCTATTGAACTAGTGTAGTTACAAAGGTTAAAGGAATAGTTATTCCAAAAATGTCAATATTTACTCACCTCTAAAATTGTTCTACGATGCTCTTTTCCATATAATGGAGGTGAATAGGGACTAAGAGCAGTAAAACTACAGAAAGGACAAATGACTTATATGAGAGCTTTGTGTGAGAAAATAGACAAAAATGTAAGCAATTCCTTTCTTTATTGGGATCTGTATAGGTTAAGTTTGCACACCAGCCATGTTCACCATTCACTTTCATCAATATAAAAAAAGAGCAACAATTTGGGGTGAACTCGTGTGTTTTTGTTTTCCTGTCATACGAGCTTGTACACAATTTTTTCTCCATTGGGAGAAGTCATGTGGTAATTGTTGGTGCTCGTATGGTCATGGTTTGTACCATGTGAGTTGAACTTATTAACCGAGCAGAGTGGTTTACGAACTCCCGATCATTTCTAACAACATGCTAAAACATTGTTAAAATAGTTTGGGAACAGTTAGCTTGAATTCGTGGGGTCTGTGGCAGTTAAACAAGCCAATCTGTAGATCTATCTGAAATTGACCAATTAGGAGGACAAACTTAATAAACAGTGATCACCGTATGACGTGTCTAACATGACAAATTCGCAAGGTCATCGTATATCCCTTTGCTCGTACGATTTTTATAAATGTGCGTGGACATACGATCATCAGACCATCAGAATTTGCACCATGTATGCCAGCCTTAAGTTGCTCCATGGTGTAACTTTCTTTTCAGAAAGGCTTTTTTTGGGCAGTCCAGCAAGCAATATTATAACCTGCCACATTAGGCCTGAAGAAACAGGTTAACCTTCAGTTTATGGCAGCTAACTTGGTTGTATTGAGCGATGATAAAATGTCAGACTCCACCAGAGGACAAAGGCAAACCTCATTATAAGATTTAATTATAGAACACAATTAAGTTCCACTTGTAGTTGTACAGCCGTCATTTAAAGGAGCACTTTTACACTATCGCTGTGCCTTTAGGGAGGACTGAACCTTAGAACGATTTGACAATATGGCATTGTTTGTCATCAACATATTTACGAAAATGGACTTTAAATATTTGTTTTATTTTTAAAGAAGTACTGTAACCTTTTTAAAAGACGTTAGTGTCAATGCATCCAGTCTTACATTTAGGCCTTATATCGCCGCCAAAGAGTTTTTAGCCAGTTTAGTGATTAATAACACTTCTGTTATTGATTAAATGATAGCACGATGGGCGGCATGGTGGCTCAGTGGTTAGCACTGTTGCCTCACAGCAAGAAGGTCACTGGTTCGATTCCCAGCTGTGCCAGTTGGCGTTTCTGTGTGGAGTTTGCATGTTCTCCCCATGTTCGTGTGGGTTTCCTCCGAGTGCTCCGGTTTCCCCCACAGTCCAGAGACAATGTGGATTGTGAATTGAGTAGACAAAAATTGGCCTTAGTGTAAGAGTGTGTGTGTAAATGAGAAAGTATGTGGGTGTTTCCCAGTACTGGGTTGCGGCTGGAAGGGAATCCGCTGTGTAAAATATATGCCGGAATAGTTGGCTGTTCATTCCGCTGTGGCGACCCCTGTTAAATACAGAACCAAGCCAAAGGAAAATGAATGAATGAATGATAGCACAATTTAGATGATCATTAATTTCTCCACCGTTTGTCCAATGCTGTGTTTGTTGAACAGCTTGTAACAATAATGTTGGAGCATTTAGATTGGTGGAGTAATTGACCCGCCCCTCCTTCGCTGTGATTGGGCGGCTGGCTAAAAAGTGAAAGTTACTAGCAGTGCACTTTTTTTTTACTCATAATGACCAGACAAATAACAAATAGCTATCTTTCACCTCATCACATTGCTGGTGTTTGAAAAGAGTGCGGTATACTCCTATCAAAAACAATTACCATAAAAACGCTTAATAATTTTATCTTATTTTTTAAAATCGAAACAAGTCTTCAGACGTTTATCCCAGGTCTGAAATAATTCATGTTCTGAACGTATCCCTGGTGCTGCCCCGTGTAGGGCGCCACATGTGGTGCATCTGTACAAAAATATCTAATACCGAAGCATGTGTTGCCTTCAGCTGCTCTGTTAGACTCCATTATGTTGTTACCTTTGCCTAAAATCGTTCCACATACAAACAGTCAAGTCTTTGTTTACCCTAATATCCATAATGGTAGAAAATAGATAGCGCTATGGTGTGAAACAATGCAAGATGGTTGCTCTTAAAGAGGTAGCTTAGCACTATGTAACTATGTGGCCTACATTTCATGCAATAGGGCTTGTATTTTATAAGATGTCGCCAACAGAAACCAAGACGGCAAAGGCAAGAAGAGATTATGTTTAAAAAGGTAAGGATGAAGGCCTATTGGAGGTTACATCTACAGATATATCAGTGTCTGATGTGTTTTTGTTTGTTTATGAAAAACATTTATTATTATTATTAATGATTTTCCCGTGCCGTAGACGTGAATGATACGTGCTGCCTTTATTTTATAGCCATTGCTGTTCAATTTTACTAGTCTACTTTGGGTTTGAGAGAATGTAGAACCCAAAATACGGAATTAAGTGTGATTTTTATAGGAGTCATCTTTTCGGTAATGTGTAAGGTTAATGCCATTGATGAAGCTGATTATTATGATGATGATGATGATCTTGATCTTGTGTTATTGTAATGTAACGGATGCATGATTTGAGAACACTAATTGTACAGGTCATTTCAATGTCTTTCTGTTGTTGCTTTGTGTGTTTCTTGAAAGAGGCTTTTAATAAAATCACTTTAAAGACACCGTTGCTTGCATTTGTTGAGAAGGTGGGGGAATAATACAGTATTCTCACATGATTTTAAATCTAAACTGTTGAAAACAAAAGAAGATACTTTTGAAGAATCCTGGTTGCTGGGACCCATCGACTTCCATTCATTCATTCATTTTCATTTCGGCTTAGTCCCTTTATTAATCTGGGGTCACCCCAGCGGAATGAACCACCAACTTATCCAGCATATGTTTTATGCAGCGGATGCCCTTCCAGCCGCAACCCATCACTGGGAAACATCCATACACTACGAACAATTTAGCTTACCCAATTCACCTATAGCGCATGTCTTTGGACTGTGGGGGAAACCGGAGCACCCGGAGGAAACCTACACGAACACGGGGAGAACATGCAAACTCCACACAGAAATGCCAACTGACCCAGCCGAGGCTCGAACCAGCAACCTTCTTGCTGTGAGGCGATTGTGCTATCCACTGCGCCACCGCGTCACCACTTCCATTGTCAAAAAAATAAATTAAATTAAAATGAAATAAATAATAATAATAATAGAATGGAAGTCAGTGATGAGGATTTTTCAAAATATATTCTTTTGTGTTCAACAGAAGTGAGATGCTATACAGTTTCTGAATATTTACGTTTTATAAGCATGTTTTTTGGACATAAAATTATATGAGCACAAGTGATGTTTTTGGCATGATCTACTTATGTGTCTTCAACTACTAGGCCTTGTTCTCACGTGAGATTTTCCATCTGCCTACCTCAGTTCTCTAGTGAGTTTCACCCATAGGCTGTATAAGAACCACATGATCTATTAAAAAGTTTTCGGACTAATTACATACCCTTTACTCCTGGCTTCATAATCATTATGATTCATAATGGGAGCACCAAATTCGTTTTGAATGACCACAAAACATTTTTTGAGAGGCATAAAAAACTATATTCTTGCGCCCCCTAGAGCTGGATATATATCAACACCTCTAAAACAGAACGACAGTTAGATGGACGAATTTATAGTATAAATAATATAATATATATAATATAAATATATAATTATATAGCTGAATACACTATCAAAATTCCACAGAGATATATGTCAGAATATATATAAAAATGTATACAGCAATAAGGTCGCTGGTTCGAGCTGGGTCAGTTGGCATTTCTGTGTGGAGTTTGCATGTTCTCCCCGTGTTTGCGTGGGTTTCCTCCGGGTGCTCCGGTTTCCCCCACAGTCCAAAGACATGCGCTATAGGTGAATTGGGTAAGCAAAATTGTCCGTAATGTATGAGTGTGAAGAGGTGTGTATGGGTGTTCCCCAGTGATGGGTTGCAGCTGAAAGGGCATCCGCTGTGTAAAACATAGGCTGGATAAGTTGGCGGTTCATTCCGCTGTGGCGACCCCAAATTAATAAAGGGATGAAAATGAAATTGAATGAATGAATATATATATATGTGTGTGTGTGTGTGTGTGTGTGTGTGTGTGTGTGTGTGTGTGTGTGTGATAAATACATGAATAGATAGATAAACATTGACAGATACTGTATGAATACTGTATAGTGTACTGTAAGAGTATTGTATAGTGGACTGATAAACTGTATTGCATATTGAAGT
Source organism: Danio choprae (assembly GCA_903798125.1). Taxonomy (NCBI): domain Eukaryota; kingdom Metazoa; phylum Chordata; class Actinopteri; order Cypriniformes; family Danionidae; genus Danio; species Danio choprae. The sequence continues at coordinate 398,150 of CAIGQW010053658.1, read as the reverse complement.
AGCCTATACTTTAGTTTTTACTACCGCAAACTTTTTTTTTTGTAGTATATGTATGTAGACTGTATTGGGTAATTTGCTTATATTAGCCTACAATATAGAATTAGTAGTTCAAATACTATAAAATACTGTAGCATTATGTGTAGAAAGACAGAGAAATATTGATAGATAATCCCTAAGATATGGACAGAAGGTCATAATCACTGGAAGAAAATTAGTTTTGTCTACGAAAAGATCGATGGACAGACAGACAATCCGAATGCAAGACAGTCCCATGTGGAAAAGTTCTATAGTTATAGTAAATGTGTTTTTGAACCATTGAACGTTATGGCAAGTACTTGAATTAATCTGTGATAATTCTTAATAATGGTATCATTTAACCCAATACTGTACTTCATTTTCTATAGGGTATTAAACTATACCACAGTTTAATGCAGTACAAAATAAAGCATGCATATCTCTTATTACAGTGTACTGAGTCACTAATGTTAATACTAGAGTATACATGATTTATTAACACTTTACAGTACACCATAGTAGGCCTGAATGCAAAACATTTATAGTTTTTCTTTTTATTTATTTAATTATTTTACTGCGCACACAGAATCAGATATATAGACCATAGACAGACGGACTGAAAGAAAGAAAGAAAGAAAGAAAGAAAGAAAGAAAGAAAGAAAGAA
>CAIGQW010053658.1:370845-397460 GCA_903798125.1 Danio choprae | reverse complement strand
AAAGAAAGAAAGAAAGAAAGAAAGAAAGAAAGAAAGAAAGAAAGAAAAAGAGGTCAGACAGATAGATAGATAGATAGATAGATAGATAGATAGATAGATAGATAGATAGATAGATAGATAGATAGATAGATAGATAGATAGATAGATAGATAGAGCTTATCAAGACATAAGGATGACGAGTGCTTGACAAACACTGGAGGCGGGATCACTGAGGAGGATGTAGCTGCTGTCATGGCTCCCGGACCGCGTATATCTATAGTGCAATAGTAAATAACTTGAAAGAAACGAAATGCGTGTTCCTTGTTCATAACAGAGAACGGCATTTTAAAGAATAAGTATAGCTGTAATACTTTAGCTTAGAACCGTAGCATTTTAAAATATCCCTTCGAGCGAGCGAGCGAGCTATGGATGTGCAGGTTGCAAACCATTGCAGCATCAAGTCTGCAGCCAAACCGAGCTGTCCGCAGAAAGGAGCTGAAAGCGGGACAGAAACCGCACCAAAGAAAAAATCCCGCACCAGAAGAGGCAAAAGAGGCAAGAGACGGAGGGGCAAGAAGGCCAACGAGCCCCCGCCGTTTCTCCCACCGGAGGTAAATAGATGTTTGCGGATGCTAACGTTAGCCGGCGGTTTATACCCTCTGTGTGTATCAATAAACGCAATGTCAGACATCTGTAATACGATTTTCGTTGTCAGTGTTATATGTAGCACATATTGTTATAGTTAGTTATAACTATAGTAACACATATTAACGTGTAACAAGCGAAATTCGTTTTAAATTCTGAAAACCTTGCCAAAATATTGTACTGTGGTAGCCTAAAACAGTGAAAACAATAGTAAAATATTAGTGAATCGTAAACGATTAGATTATCTGCGTGAAATGAAAATGCTGTCATCGTTTACTCACCTTTCACCTATTTGACTGACTTTCTTCTGTTGAACACACAATAATTGTATATACACAAAGTATTTTTTTAAAGAAACCTGTAACCATTGACTTCCATAGTATTTATTTTTCCTATTATGGAAGTCAGTGGTTACAGGTTTTCAGCTGTCTTCAAAATATCAGCTTTTGTGTTCAACAGGAAAAAAAGAAACTCACAAAGGTTTAAAACCACACGACGTTGAGTAAATAGTCAGCACTTCTTCATTTAGTTTATTTTTGAACAGGTTTCTAGTAATATTAATACAGTAATGCAGTAATAGGATGTTTTTTCGTAAGAATCAACATTACAACACATTTTTTATTCCAGATAGGTTACAGTTTGTTAGATATAGTGTATTATTAAAATAACAGTAGGCAATTGGTGTTTGATTAGATTTCCTTTTTATTTTAATTTTATTATTAGTATTGTTTTTATGATTATATTATTAAATTATATTATATTATTATTATATTTTTATATTATATTATAAAATTTTTTTTTTCCCTAAACCTGTCTGGGGTAAGTTTTGGGTATTGGGGTTTGATTTATTGTAAAACCTTGAAAATACTTCATAAAGACAGGTAGTAATAATAATAGGTAGTATTTTTAGACAGCAAAATCATTTTTTGAGTGGGCTGTTTTTGTGTTTATATATTATATATAATACATATTTTAACTGATTGTCTTTTTTCCCATATATCTTTTTCCCTTTTAGGCTGAAGAGGGAAATATTGAATACAAGGTATGCAAACCTCACTATCTTACAGAGTGTGTTCACACTTGTCAGCAAACTTTGGTGTACTTGCACTGTTATTGTGCAATAACAATGTGGTTCGACTTAAATATGAATTACAAACACAAACCAAAGACTTCTAAGCCAACTGAACACAAAACATGACAACAAAATCTGTAATAATAAAAAGGACGGAACTCTGTTTTCTCTCATCATAATTGCATTTCAAATCTGTTATTATAGAAAATAAAAGAACATCTTCATTTACTTTTACTCGTTTAGCAGACGCCTTTATCCAAAGCGACTTACAAGTGAGGATAAAAGAAGCACTTCATCAGAGAGTAGCAGTATATAAATGCTCTTAGTCTTGATTTTTGATTTATGTTTGCACATAAGATGACTTGAATGAAAAAGATCTTGTTATAACATTTTTAAAAATAACTTAAATAGGTTATTCAGAAAATCTGAAAATATTATATTATAATAAATTAGGGGCCTCACAGTGGCGCAGTGGGTAGCACGCTCGCCTCACAGCAAGAAGGTCGCTGGTTTGAGCCTCGGCTGGGTCAGTTGGCGTTTCTGTGTGGAGTTTGCATGTTCTCCCTGTGTTGGCGTGGGTTTCCTCCGGGTGCTCCAGGTTTCCCCCACAAGTCCAAAGACATGCGCTATAGGTGAATTGGGTAAGCTAAATTGTCCGTAGTGTATGAGTGTGATTGGGTGTGTATGGATGTTTCCCAGAGATGGGTTGCAGCTGGAAGGGCATCTGCTGCGTAAAACATATGCTGGATAAGTTGGCGGTTCATTGCACTGTGGCGACCCCAGATTAATAAAGGGACTAAGCCGAAATGAAAATGAATGAATGAATATAATAAATTATTATAATAACTATGTAATATATTAAATAATAATGAAAATAATAGTCAAATTTTTTTTATTTGCAACTTAAAGTTTTCGTTTTTTAATGTTGTCATTTATATACATTTTTTAAGACGTATGATGTCTGGAATTAATTTTTATTGAATCAAACATTTCTAATATATAATATTCTAAATATCTATATATTCAGATTTTTCAGTATTCATTCATTCATTCATTTTCTTTTCGGCTTAGTCCCTTTATTAATCTGGGGTCGCCACAGCGGAATGAACCGCCAACTTATCCAGCATATGTTTACGCAGCGGATGCCCTTCCAGCTGCAACCCATCACTGGGAAACATCCATACACTCTCATTGACACACATATGCTACAGACAATTTAGCTTACCCAATTCACCTATACCGCATGTCTTTGGACTTGTGGGGGAAACCGGAGCACCCGGAGGAAACCCACGCCAACACAGGGAGAACATGCAAACTCCACACAGAAACGCCAACTGACCCAGCCGAGGCTCGAACCAGCGACCTTCTTGCTGTGAGGCGATTGTTCTACCCACTGCGCCACCGTGCTGCTGATTTTTCAATATTCAAATATAAATATATATTTCTATATAAACATCTCATTTGAGAAAACTGATACGCAAAGGACATAATGCTGAAGCATACCAGTTTTTTCCATGTTGTAGTTTACCGTTCAACACTAGCAATGAAGATGCGTTTTTACTCCTTTACACATCTCGTACAACACATAAACACAACATGTGTGTATTAGCACATTACATTTCACAAAATATATGTCATATATACATTGTTTTGAATCTTAAAGGGAAAGCTCACCCTAAAATGTTTTCTCACCCTTCAGTTGTTCCAAACCTGTTTGACTTTCTTTCTTCCATTAAACACAAAAGAAGATTTTTTAAAGAAAGCTGGAAACCTGTTACCATTGACTTCCATAGTATCTGTTTTGGTGTTCAACAGAAGCAACAAACTCATAAAGGTTTGGAACCACTTGAGGATGAGTATACAGTGATCAGTTTTTCATTTTTGGGTGAACTATCCCTGTTAAATGCCATTGCCAATTTATTTTTTGGTCGGGACCAATAGAACCAAACTACAAATGTGAACACACCTTATATTAATATGAAGTTCAACTCATTGTTTATTGGCGTATGAATTCTCCTCAGTTGAAGCTGGTTAACCCCACGCAGTATCGGTTCGAGCATTTGGCCACACAGCTGAAGTGGCGTCTTCAGGAGGGCCGAGGAGAGGCTGTGTATCAGATTGGGGTGGAGGATAATGGTTTGCTGGTTGGACTTACTGAAGAAGATATGAAAGCTTCGCTAAAGACCCTTCGCAGAATGGCAGAGAAGTACGAGCTGTGTTCAGTCCATCGTCTGGTGTTGTTGGGGTTAAGAAAATAGTGTGTTGTGTGTGTTGTATTGGTAAGGTTTTGCGATTCTGTGCAGGGTTGGAGCTGATATTACACTTCTGAGAGAGAGGGAGGTAGACTGCGACAGAGCCAGGAGAAAAATCGCTGAAGTTCTTGTGCGGAAAGTTCCAGATGACCAGCAGGTTAGTTTCTGATACTTTAGCTTTTAGTTATTGGTCAGTCTGGGTCAGTTACTGGGTCAGTCACGTGTTTTTAGTAAAAGAAATAATAAAAACACAAAAAAAGAACATTTAGCTTAAATATACGATGACCTGAATGCATTATTTATAAATATATATATTTTTTACATTTACATTATTGGACGTTTTTGTCGTGAAGTAAGTTAATTATATTTGAAAATAAATATATAAACTTTTTATTTTAATTTAAGTTGCACTATGTTTTTGTTATTACTATCATCATTATTAATTTTTGTATTTTTCTACAAATGTATATATAGTTTTATTTGTGGTTCTGGTTTTAGTTATTGCGACAGTCATGTAATTTTTTAATCTGTTAATTAACAAGAATGTAAATAGTGCTATTTTTTTTATAACTGTGAAATTTTATACTATTGGAGTCTTTTTTCATATTTTAAGTTTTTATTTTACGTTTTATTTTAAATAAAAGTTTAAAAAAAATTGTAAATATGTCTATATATTTATATATGCAAAGTTCCAGGAAAACTTCTAAAAAAAGTTCTCAAAAATATTTCGTAATTTGTCATTTCTTTTTAAATTATGGTTATTGAAAACTTGACATTATTAAACATTCATTCATTTTCTTTTCGGCTTAGTCTCTTTATTAATCTGGGGTTGCCACAGCAGAAAGAACCGCCAACTTATCCAGCATATGTTTTACGCAGCGGATGCCCTTCCAGCTGCAACCCATCACTGGGAAACATCCATACACACTCATTTATGCTCGTACACTACGGACAATTTAGCTTACCCAATTCACCTATACTGCATGTCTTTGGACTTGTGGGGGAAACCGGAGCACCCGGAGGAAACCCATGCGAACATGCAAACTCCACACAGAAATGCCAACTGACCCAGCCAGGGCTCGAACCAGCAACCTTCTTGATGTGAGGCGATTGTGCTACCCACTGCGCCAAAATTAAATAAATTTTTTTCAATAGATTTGAGTTGGAGTTTTTTTCATCACAATTTTTTGTCACAAATAAAGAATAAATAACCACAAAACTGCACTGAAAAAAATCGGTGTAGTAACAATTGCAATTTCACAAATTGCTAGTAATTTTCACACAAGTATCATTTCATATGAACATGAAATTGTCAGTTTTTTTTATTTTTATTTATTTACCAAATTTAATGTAAACATATTTTATCTATGGATGTGCTGGTGTTTGTAGTTCCTGGATCTCCGCGTGGCTGTTCTGGGTAATGTGGACTCAGGAAAGTCGACTCTGCTGGGAGTTTTGACTCAAGGTGAGCTGGATAACGGACGTGGCAGAGCAAGACTCAACCTCTTCAGACACTTGCATGAGATTCAGACCGGACGGACATCCAGCATCAGTTTCGAGATCCTGGGCTTCAACAGCAAAGGAGAGGTCAGACAAATATTCAAAATCTTTCATTTTTGATCCACTTTCAGTATCGAATTAATTTGGGATTTAAACCAACAACCTTCTTCTTGCTAACAGGTGGCTTTTTTATTTTTTTATATATTTTTTGTTGTTTTTAGGTTGTAAACTACAGTGACTCCCGAACAGCAGAGGAGATCTGTGAAAGCTCTTCCAAGATGATCACTTTTATTGATTTGGCTGGTCATTATAAGTACTTGAAGACCACTATATTTGGCCTGACAAGCTACTGCCCGGACTTTGCAATGCTGGTGGTGGGAGCTAATACTGGCATTGGTTCGTATTTATGAATATGCATTCACGGTGGAGATCAAAATAAGAGTAAAAAAAAATTAAAAATGGCTATGCAGCATTGCAATGCCCATCAGTGTTCAGTATGCTGGTTTTACTCTCCCTCCAGCTGCAGTCACTATGGGCTTTTAAGCTTTTAAAAAATAGGACCAAGTGTAACGGAAACCTCACTTACCTGATCTCAAAAGGTGCTCTAGCGACAGACGCTAGGGTCCGAGGTCTGCTAATGATACACAAAATATAGGTGATATTAACAAACTAAATTGTCCATATGTGTGTGAATGAAAGTGTATGGTTGTTTCCCAGTGATGGGTTGCAGCTGGAAGGGCATCCACTGCATAAAACATACGCTGGATAAGTTGGCGGTTCATTCTGCTGTGGCAACCCCTGATTAATAAAGGGACTAAGCCGAAAATGAAAATGGATGAATGAATTGTATCTGTAGCCCATTGCCCTAATTAGTTACCCTGTGTCTCTCTCGGTTGCCCATTATGGAATAATTTCCCAAAGTTTTGCATTGATCAGAAAGTTGCCCTGTGCAACTAACTAATCAGCATTAGTTAGCCTCCTCGTTAGAACAACCACCTCCCATGAAAAGAATCGTTGGTTCGATTTTAGCTCTGAGCGAGTGGGTGGTGTAGGACCGGTGGGTTGCATTGGTGCAGTGACCCGGATGGGAGTGAGGTTTAGGGGGGGTGAGTGTAACGGAGGCCAGCTATTGAAGGGCTGTGCAGGTAGGACCGCTGGGTTACACAAGCAGTAATGTGGAAATTGTAGGTTGTGCTTTAATTTTGATCTCCACTCTATATTGATTTAAAAGATGTGAATGTGATTTAAGAACTTCGGTTGTTCAATTCCCCCAGCTGGCACAACTAGGGAGCACCTGGGTTTAGCGATGGCACTAAAGGTGCCTATTTTCATTGTGGTGAGTAAAGTGGACCTCTGTGGTAAAAGCACAGTGGAGAAAACGGTCCGTCAGCTGGAGAGAGTCCTCAAACAGCCAGGCTGCAACAAGATCCCCATGGTGGTGGCTAACCCTGATGATGCTGTCACCGCCGCACAGCAGTTCGCACAATCCTCCAGGTACATGTGTGCGAAGAGACAGGTTATTATACACTTTTATTTCCTCACTTTGTAGTATGCTTACAATCTTAGTAGGGATGTGCAGTATTTATTGTCCATTATCAATTATTTCACTCATAAAACACATCTGACGGTTATGAGATTGACTGTGCCTTTAAGCCTATTAGAATGCAGGGGGGCTAAATATATTACTTGCTGATAGTTGATGGATTGTTTTTATATTCATCACAGACATCCTTATTCCTCACTTAACCACTAAAATACACAAACAGATTTTCTCTAATTACTAATAAAGTTTAAAATCTGAGGAATTTTATGTCAAATTTACTCGAATAATCCTTGTTTTTATTTAATTAATTTATTTTCCCACAGCGTGACACCCATCTTCACCCTCTCCAGCGTATCTGGGGAGAATCTGGACCTCCTGAAGGTCTTCTTCAATATTCTTCCTCCATTGAGCAACAGCAAAGAGCAAGAGGAGCTCATGCAGCAACTCACAGAGTTCCAGGTACACACACTCAACATTCATTCAACAATATTTAGTTATTGTCTCAATTCTAGCATCGCATTATGTGAAATCATTGTGTTCTTACAGGTGGATGAGATTTACAGTGTTCCTGATGTGGGCACAGTGGTTGGTGGAACTCTGTACAGGTCAGTCCACACGTGTTGTGTCAGTCTTGTCTGTTTGGCTGTTTAATAACTCCCTAGAAACCACTTAGAAAAAACAACAACCGGCATGCAAAACCAACGACTCGGCACACCTAGCAGCAACCTAGCATCTACACAACAACACCATAGCAAATGATCTCTGTAGCAAGTTTCTGGCAACTGTCTACCAAAGCACTTGCAACCACACTTTATGAAAGCATAGCAATCATCTTAGCAACCACATAACAACACCATAACTCTTTTTCTACACAATTGTGAACACTGAATACCTGTAACTATTGACTGTTATAGTAAGAAAAACATATGTTATAGAAGTCTATGGTTATAGGTTTCCAGCTTGCTTAAGTATACTGTATCTTCCATTGTGTTCGAGAGAAGAAACTCAAACGGGTTTGAAACAAGTTAAGGGAGAATAAACGATGACAGAATTTTCATATTTGGGGGAACTATTCCTACTTATGTGCAACCTAGCAATGTTTATGTATTGAAGTAACTGCTTACCAACCCCCAAATTCACTAGCAATAGCCTAGTAATCATTCAAAACACTTTTGCAATCATCCGGAACACTCATACTCAAGTTTTGCCTTATAATTATCAAATGCTTCCCAGCACTTTAGGAACCCCTGTAACCATCTTTAAAATTGCTCACCATTATTCTGACAAACTCAGAGAACACCCTAGCCATTCATTCATTTTCGTTTCAGCTTAGTCCCTTTATTAATCTGGGGTCGCCACAGCAGAATGAACCACCAACTTATCCAGCATATGTTTTACGCTGCGGATGCCCTTCCATCTGCAACCCATCACTGGGAAACATCCATACACACTCATACACTATGGACAATTTAGCTTACCCAAGTCACCTCTACCGCATGTCTTTGGAATTGTGGGGGAAACCCGGAGCACCCGGAGGAAACCCACGCAAACACGGGGAGAACATGCAAACTCCACACAGAAATGCCAACTGACCCAGCCGGGACTCGAACCAGCGACCTTCTTGCTGTGAGGCGATTGTGCTACCCACTGCGCCACCGTGCTGCCCCACCCTAGCCATGAAAGCCTTAAAACATTAAAACTATATTCTGTAAACATTGAGCTATAGGAAATATAATGGTGCAGTCCATAAATTGTAAAAAAATGAATGCTGTATCTCCAAATCCCTCTATTTTACAAAAGTAAAGCCAAAGTATTCAAATTGGTCGCAGTCATCTTGCACTGATAACTTTATTACAACAAAATGACAGAAAATATGGATTTTGAGAAGTGTACTTTGTTTATAACCTATACTGCAGGCAGACACCAGGGGGCGATCTAAATGTTTGGCTTAGCTTTTCAGGATGTGTGAAACACAACTCATTTATAAGTCACTTCTAAACCAAACAACTTGAACCCCTTGTGAATTCTGCCTGGGAGAATATTTATACCGCTCTTGAAGTTCCCAATCATGCAGAATCCAATGGAAATGATTGGATTTCTCCTGGAGAGAACCATTTGAGTTCATCAAACTGCAGTTAATGTGACTGCACCTTAAGGCACGTGTAACCTTCACATCTCAAGGCTTCGGAAAGCAATCAATATTCAATTTGTCTCAACAAACTTCTCTTCTCAAGTTGATAATTGACTTTCCATTCACACGCAGTGGTGTGTGTCGTGAAGGAGATCGGCTAGTTGTGGGTCCCACTGATGATGGGAAGTTTCTGAGGCTGAAAGTGTGCAGTATTCACAGGAATCGCTCCGGCTGCCGCGTCCTGAGGGCCGGACAGGCTGCCACACTCGCACTTGGAAACTTTGATCGCTCGCTACTCCGAAAGGTTTGATCTCAAAATGACTAAAAGACTAAACAAAGTCTTTACATAGCATGTCTTTGTGATGAGAGGAGTTTTAATAAGCGTTTGTGTTTTTGTAGGGAATGGTCATGGTGAGTCCTAAAATGAACCCTACAATTTGCTGGCAGTTTGAGGCCGCCATTGTCCTCCTGTTCCACGCCAAGACTTTCCGCCGTGGTTTCCAGGTCACGGTGCACATAGGAAACGTCAGGCAGACCGCCACGGTGGAGTGCCTCCTTGGAAAGGTCTGTATTTGTTTCCTGACCTCAAAGGAATCATGTATTTACTAAACTTGTTGATTTTATTACCTCTGTGGAAGAATCTGCTTCTGTGTGCATATTATCACAGAAATATGTCTGTGTTCGTCCTCCAGGAGGAGCTGCGGACCGGAGAGCGAGCTGTTGTGTGTTTCAGATTCTTAAAGCACCCAGAGTATTTGCGCGTGGGAGCCAAACTGCTCTTCAGAGAGGGGGTGACCAAAGGCATCGGACACGTGACGCACCTTCTACCCTCCACCCAGAACCACGTGCCTGATCAGAACCACAACCAGAATCACACTTAAACATGGTGGGAGTGACACCACAAATCGAAAGAGGACCCTCCCTGTTCTTGCCTTGAGTTTGCATCCCCTGGTTTTATTGTGCACTTTTCATTTCCACTCAGAGTGTAGATTTGCTTATATTAATTGCAAATTTGCCTGTGCTTAAGTGCTCTCGGTTCCTGTGACATTTGGAGGGTTGTGCTACAGTGATTTACCGATTAATGTCTGCTGGGTGTAATGAAGCTCGGAAACCTCTCCTGTTTTCGCACGTGCGTGCTTCCCATTTTAAGACAAAGCCGGCTGACCTTCAGTGAAGCATGTGGGATTTGGGGTCGCTAAGTTGGGTATCTGGAGCAGATTTCTCCAGCAACAACTCCTGGCTGCATTAGAGATATGCAATTATATTAGCAGCAGTTCTTCTTCTTCAGATCTTCTGTAGTATTTAATAGATGATGTTATCCCAGAAGAACTGGTGCACACTTTAGATTTGTTTCATTTTGAGAAAACTTTGCACAGTAAACATGCTAGTATAGACCTTAAGCCCAAAGTACACTTTTTTTGTCTTTTGACCTGAATGCTTTGCATAGGTGCGTCTATTCCTGTACCTGGAGGGCCAGCATCTTGCAGAATTTAGCTTGAACCAGATCCAACACACATGACTAGAATGTTCTGAAGACCTGATTAGCTCTTTTAGATATGTTATTTAAGGTAAGAGCTAAACTTTGCAGGACACTCGGCCTCCAGGAGCAGGTTTGGACACCCCTGGTTTAGCATATGCATACAGTTGTGGCCTAATGGTTAAAGAGTTGGAAATGTAAATCAAAGGACACAAGTAGTATTTCAAGTACCAGCAGGAGTTTTAGGTGAGGAGGAGTGAATAAACGGCACTGTTCTACCTTTAGTACCCACATCTGACATGCCGTTGAGCAAGGAACTGAACCCTCGATTGCTTCCCAGTTGCCTCAGCAAATGGCTGGCAAAGTTTCATTTTTGTCCAGGGTTGTGCTATTTCTTCCCGGATTTAATGTCCAGTAGAATTCTCAGTATCTGGGTGCCCCTTTATTGCTGTCCGAATGCATTCAACGACATGTCGGTTTATAACAATGAACCCATTCTGAACTATTTTTGACTTTACCTCTGGATGTGGTTGAAAGTGGACAAGCTCAAAACAGTTTAGACCCAATTGACCTACTTGGGATCAGAATCGGTGTGTTCCCTGTTGGCTTGGTTTCATCACTTCAGTTTTTGTTCTCATGTTCTGATTCAACAACCAATCAGAGCGCTCACTTTCACCGTTGCCAATTCTACATGTTGAATCAGGCCAACTCGCTCCAACATTAACCTGATGGGATGCGATATGTGGAACACGCCAAACAAACTAGCTTAACACATGTTCACCAATGGCCTGACACGGCACAAGTCCGACTGTCGGTTTGGTGTATCCCGACCTTTAAAGAAAAAGTTCACCCAAAAATTATCATTCAGATACAGCCAAATCATTTGGACAGTCTGTACCCCGTGTCAGAGGCTATTAATCAGCAAGATGCAGCATTGTTAAATATTTTATGTTTAATTTCATTATAAACAACCATTCACGTTTTGTTCACGTCATCTGGTTTTGTTTCAGTGCATGTTTGTTGACATGACAGAATATCGCCACCTGTCTTCTTGACAGAAAAGGAGTTTCAGGAGCTTCTAGGGTTGTAGGATCAGTCAGACATGACTGGGTTGTAGTGATCTAGATTAAATTGTGCCTAATCCTATGTTTGTCTTCACTGATATGAATCCCAAAAAATTGTGCATATTGCACACTTATATGTAAGCAAATATTAGCAAGGTTTAGGTAATTTCAGATGGCTTACAGGGTTAACTGAAAATTTATGGCAGCTTTGTGTGGTCAGCATTCGTCTTGGGCATGCACAGGAACCCAGATAATGATTGTGTTGTGTGTCTTGTTCACCCGTGAGCACTCCTATTCAAGATTTTGTGCAATTAAAAAAAAACATTGAATGTACTGATCATAGATATAAATGTACTATTTATAGTAACTTTATATAAAGTTACTAAACTAAATAATAGCTAGTTTTATTCCGCTGTATTGGGCATCATACATGAAACTGAAACTGAACACATTTGCGATCGTAAATTGCTGGTACAACCATTCTCGCACAGATTTCCACATTAATTTTGCGTCAAGAACGGTTTTATGTTTTGTGAATGAAGCCCAATCTCTTTCATAAATTCAGCTTTTGGTCAACAGTGCATGTTGTGCTTACAAAAAGAATAATTCATATTGTTTGAAGCGCAGCTGGTTGGCTTATCATGTTTGGAATGTATCTTCATTTCATGTACTTTTAAAAAGAAAAGACTTCAAAAACCTGACTAGTCTATTGCTTCGCTATTAGTTCCTATACAGTATAATAAAGAATTACTGTTCTTGTGGAACCCCTTGTTTGTTATATTATTGATTTTATTAAAAACTATGAATCTATCTGGGTTAGTGCGTCGACACATGGCACTCCGGTGCTCACGGTGAGTTCGATTCCCTTCTCGAAGGTCCAATGCCAAATTCTTCCCCTCTCTGCTCCCCACGCTTTCCTCTCAACACTCTCTACTGTCTTATCCATTAAAGGTGAAACCCCCCCAAAAATTAAATTAATAAATACATTTTAAAAATCATGCCACATTTTAAATTTGTGCAAACTCTCCGAAAGATAGCTTCATTGTATAATACTGTATATGCATTACAATAATGCAAGATTTTTTGAACCAGAAAGATTCCAAGTCCAGGGGGGGGAAAAAAAAAACCTAAACATTTCTTTCAAGTACTTATGTCAAGTTTTATTATGATAAATGAAAGCTGTCTTTGCACAATATATTGTTAATTGTTCACAGAACACACTGTTGTAGCGTAGCAGCAAGCACCATAAGAACAGTTCATGTAACATGGCATTATGAATAAAATAAGAAAAGAACAAAAATATTATATAAAACTCTTATTTTGTTACCTTCAAAAGATGAATGCCTCTTGTTTTGCACTTTGTGAAACAAATCAGCATTAGTGAATACAGAAAATTGATTTAAAAAGATGAAACAAAATGACATCTCGAAATCTGACATCCTTCATTTGAGATACGATACTCAGATGACTATTAATGCATCTGTACCATTCAGAAATCCTTCATCTAACTGTACGTGCTTGAACCTGCTTCTGAAATGTGCGCCTAAGTCTACTTGTCCAAAGCTTGTAACCTTACGAACACTTACAGCATACCGACATGAAACTATTCTCTTTTTTCACAATGAAAATGTGAAGCGATCACCTTCAGAAATTCCTTTTGCTCTGAAGAACTAAGCGACTGTTGAAATGATACGACGAAATATCTCTCGGGACACTTCGGGCACATCAGCGCTGATTTGGAGATTCCTACGCCAGGCTCCTCTGTCTGGGCTTGATTCTGGGGTACAGCTATTGGAAGAAGAACGTTTATCAGTCATTTTTGGCAGATGTGTCAATTATCATCTGTAGTTTCACTGTAATATGGTAGGGGGCGCTATAATGCATCTTCTGAAATACTATCAAATGTGAAGTGTCGCAGAAACAAGCCATAGAAAAGCATTGCTGTCCCACATAAAACTGATGCAGTTATGAAACATACAACATAGGGCTTGGTGATATCACCTAAAAATCCAATACCTCGATAGTAGTTGGGTTTAGATAATGGGTATTTTTTGGTCACACTTTATTTTAAGTAACAATTCATCCTTTATAACAAACCATTATCCAAGACTTTTAGCTCAATAACCAAATAATTAGCTGCTTATTGATGGTTATTAAGGTAGTAGTTGGGTTTAGGTACTGGGTAGGATTAAGGTTGTAAAATAAGATCATACTATATAAGTGCTAATAAACAGATTAAATCTTAAAATTAGGCAGGTAATAAGCCAGTAGTAAATGGTGAGAACTGTTACTTAAACTAAAGATTTTTTTCATATAACATTGTTGTGGCCAATATCAGATTTGCAGTGTGAACAGATCATGGTCCTAAACTGACCCGCATGCGCAAAAGTAGTTACGGCCAGTACAAAATGTCTAAGTATGCACACAATGTTTGTGTATGAAGTGAGCACGTTGTCAGATTATGCTTAATATGATTATTGGCCTTTTCACAGACAACCGTGGTGTATTTCATGAACTGTAAAGGGTTGTTCTGCTACTACTAATGTGTATTTCGGCATTTGAAACCTAAAATACGGTCTCTTGTGATTAAAAACACTGATCATTTGTGATTTATGACAACCGCGGTGCGCGTCTTTCTGACCACCAATGTAGTGAACTCATGAAGGGTTAAAGAGCAGCCGCAGACTGAACTGTAAACGTGGAGTTGGTTTTTCTCGGTTGCAGAGTTATTTCATTTTAGATGGGGGGGTTTGGGTGCTTGAGCACCTGCCCTTATTTTTTCTCTCGGAGAGAAAAGTTCATCCTTAAAATAAAAGTGCCTCTCCTTTGCGCACGGATCCTCTATCCGCACCCCCCGACACTCTTCAGCTTAGTGATCAACCCATGCCCCAATTGTTAACCAGATTGGTTAACAAGCACCAGTTTTCTAATATGCTGCTGAGGAGTAGATGATGTTCAAAATGATGACGCATGTCGCTCAAAGATTATGTAAAAGTCACATGAAATCCTACATAACAGTTCACACTGCGGTCGCATTGCAAAACATCAGATCTGTGTCTGATTTAATACTACATATGAAAAGGGCACAGATCAGAACTGAAAAGAACTTTGGGCTGTTCACACTGTAATTACCTGAGTCACATGTGGGCCAAAAAATCAGATTCGTGCCACATTTGGCTGCAGTGTGAACGTAGCCTTAGTGATGCTGACCATTCATTCTGTTGTCTCGACCCTATATTGCATGCAAACATTAAAAAAAATGAAGGCACTTCCTTACCCCAAGGAGATTGCGAGGTATGTAGCCCTCATTGTCAGCACATCTTGCCCACCACCACTCCGTTTCTTCCCCATCCTCTCTTCGTAGGACAGTCAGGCAGTCTCCTTCCTTAAAGGACAACTCATCTGGGCTCTCGCCATCATAGTCCCACAGGGCATACACTACGCCCCTGTTCATGATGCCCATCTTCTCTTGCACTCCTGTAGAAAAAAACAAAACTCGGTACTATAAATTTACACTTGCAGGTATTATTGTGATACACTACAAGCTGAACTATTATGGTGACTTCACACCAAACATGGAATTAAGTAAATTATGCAATGCAAACGCGCAAATGGAGGTGAAGTATCGTCATGCGGCACGAATTACATAGAATGCAAGATGCGAGGAATGTGACCATATGCATCATTTGCTTCTTTCGCGAGTTCAAATAATTGAACTCAAGTGAAAAATTTGTATGAGGGGGAAAAACATCCCATGAGTAAACTAGAGCAAAGTCCCTTTAAGGCAAGTTATTTTACTCAGCGGCCATCTTTGAAACGCCTCACGGGCAGTATGCTCTGGCATTCTGTTTGAATTGGGAAACATCAAATTCTCTAAAGTTGCTTGCCAAGCTTACGATTGAATTTCATATTAGAAATCACCAATAAAGTAAATGTAACGGAGACCAGCTAGCGAAGTGCTATCCAGTTAAACCTCACTCCTCTGACCAGGTGCTCTAGCAACAGACACTAGAGGTCATAGCCTTAAGCCTCCTTGTTAGAGCAACCGACTCCCATACGAAGAATCGCCGGTTCGATCCCAGCTCAGACCAGGTTGGGTGGAGTAGGATCGGTGGGTTACACGTGGGGGCTCGTCCAGGATGGGAGTGAGGTTTAGGGGGGTGAGTGTAACAGAGGCCAGCTAGCGAAGTGCTATGCAGTTAAACCTCACTCCTCTAAAGGTGCTCTAGCGAAAGACGCTCCAGGTCATGGTCCTTGTTAGAGCAACTGACTCCCATAAAAAGAATCGCCGGTTACATAAACAACATATGTCTCTTTAGTTTCATTTCTAAAATTTAAATTACACAAAATCGCAGAAACTCACTTTTGGTCCGAGCCCCTCCCCCGGAGAATCACCAGTCTATATCGATTGATGATTGGCTCCTGTACTAGAAGGCGGGGCTTCATTCGCCATATTCGCCACTTTTTCCCATTCAAAACTACACGAGTGACATGTGTTGTGAATTCTATAGTCTTGTCAGTAAGTGATGTGGTGCTCCGCATTTGGTGTGAAGGGCCAACAGCATTAGTTCTATTTCGATATGTTTCCTGATGGGAGGACAGGCTTCTCACCATAGAGAAACTGAGAGCATTGGGCATAACCTTCCTCCATCTCTTCACACTTGTCTGCTGCTGTCTGCATGTCGCTGTAGGTCATGGCATACACAGCAGCTCCCGATTCCACCAGGAATTTACACACTTGCACATTATTACAAGAAGCGGCACAGTGCAGGGGAGTCCTAAGGTAGAGAAAGAGATGTTTTATTTTGTTGTATTTAAACTAAGGGTTAGAGCTTTTCATAAACACTTTTTCCACTCACCACCCGTCGCTGTCAGCGGCATTCGAGTTCACTCCGAACTGCACCAGGAACTTAACGATTTCTGTATGTCCAGCACATACAGCATTGTGCAGGGCAGTGATGCCCTCATCATTGGGCAAACTGGGGTCGTCCACCTGAATATCATAAACAGACATGTATCTGATCTGTGTATTATTCACTACTGGATGAAGTATGCAAGTGATCTTGGCCTTTTCCTCACCTCATATATGATCCTCTGGACAAGGTCGTACTCGCCTTCTAAAGAGGAATCCAGCAGGAGGGCCAGGGGGTTAAAGCGCACACGCATCCCGTGGTTAATGCGCTCTGAGCCAGTCTTACGCAGGTTAGTTCTCTTGCCCTGAGAAATGGATGGGGATGGATGAAAGGTTGTGCATTTATTATATGCAAAAATGAAATTCTGTATACATTGTACAATTGATTAATTCCTTCATAGTGGTGAAGTGGTAAAGTTCGTGAACATGAAGTAATCATACTCCTGTAGGTGTTAGCCTGACATGAACCACTCTTTCATTCCTCATATTAAAAGCCCATTGAGGGTCACTGGTTGCCACTTCTGCTCCATTTAAATGTTTAATGAGATCCGTGTGGAGTGCTCAGAATCTTAGTGTGGCTTGTTGCTAAGCAACAGCCCAGAATGGATGGTTTGATCGGAATCTCTACTGACCTTACTTGTCTTCATCCTTTCTCTCTCTCTCTCTCTCTCTCTCTCTCTCTCTCTCTCTCCATCTCCCCTTTTCACTGTCTGTGGCCAGACTTGACTCAAAGTTCTAGGTTAAATACTTAGATAGTGTCTTATATATAAATAAGGAACTTGTTCCAAATATTGCCATTGTGCCTTGGGAACTTTTTCAGAACCTACATTTTGGAAATGTAATGCTGTGTAGCTTGTTGATATGATCTTGTGTGGCATCCTATGATATTGTGTACTTAATGGACATATAAATAAAGGACAAGAGACTTTAGCATGTTCTGGTATTCATTTCATGAATGAACAGGTGTTCACTTGTGTGGCTTTGATTCACACTCTATGCATGCTTTGGTCTCCCAAGTTTTTTCCGCAATGTTTGACTGCAATGTACTGCTCAGTGTTGAGTCAGTACCTGACTATTCTCAGATGCTTGCACACCTTAGCACAGCAAAAAAGATTTTCTATTTCGACCCATCCATCAAGACCAACCCTGCTGCTGGGGTACTCCTAACATATTTTGGACTTTATTGGACACAACAATTTAAGGTCTAAGCCTCTACTATCGAACTGATGAGTTAAGGTTGATTAGGAATACAATATATGCAGTAAAGGGAACTGAGATAATGCTGATCAAGGCACAGAAAATGCTTTAGTTTTTTGGCTGTGTGTTCACAGGCAATGATTTTTAAACGACTCCCTGACCTCCTAAGATTTTTAGTTTGTTAAATATATGCCTGGAGGACTGTTTATGTGTGTTCACACCGATAGCAAAAAAACAAAAACAAAAGTTGCTGTAAGGCCATATAACATATACCTCAAATTGGTAACCATAACAATAAATCACTGCTTGAGCTGACTTTAGCCCAGCTGCACTTTTTCCCAAACTAGTCCAGCATAAACCATTCCCCACAGCTGATAGACTTTATAAGAAATGTCAATGCTGCAACAAATACTTTAACTTTAATGCATTAAACGGCTGTCTGGAATACTTGATTCTGATTGGTCAATCACAACATTCCAAAGTATGTTATTCCAAGAAAACAACCGCTAAAAACGAAAAACACAGGCCCAGTACTTCAAATCATCTTGACCATCAGTAAATACGTTCACATCCATATTTATATGCTTGTCGGTCATGCCGCTATTTTTGACTGTTTGGCGCAGTCTTGTGTTTGAATAATATGCAGGTTAGTGTATGCTGCTTTGCCTTTAAAAAATGTTTTTTGTTACGGGTAGCCATGTAATAACCAAGACAAAGTACATCCAGGCAGTTGTTTTAGGTAAATAAATCCATCAGTCTTTTACAATATAATGCTGATAAGACTTTATTCTGCAATAAAAACCGCCTGGATGTACTTTATCTCCTAATCGTAGACACACACAGTGGTACAGTAGTATAAACACACCTGACAGATTATGATCAGGCAGATTTTCTTGTCAGGTGTTTGTGTATCTAATAAAATCAGCATTGAGTTTGAGAGGGGTGATGTGGTAGTACCTACCGGTGGTAACATGACTTGTCCCGTGACCTCTGGGGCCTTCATGTTGATGCTGTCTTCCCCTGGTCCCTCCTGCTCTGTCATACTAGGGTATGGAGGTGGAGGGTAAGGTGGGTACTCCTCAACATACGGCTCTGGAGCAGCAGGGCCATAGACTTCTTGTTCTTCCTTCAGCTGTGGTTCATTCAGTCCAGTGCTAGAATTGGAATTGTCATCCAGGATTGGAGATCGAGGTGGAAGCGGTGGAGGTGTCAGCTCTTCCTCCTCTCTCTCGCACTCAGGTATCGTATTATCATGGTGTGCCTCCTGAGGTCTAGTGCTTTCATTAGGTACAGGCCTGCATCCATCTTCACCTTCTGCTGGAAAGAAAGCAGCTGGGGCAATAGTCTCCATAGCTGCCAATGTAGTCTTCTGGTAGAGGAGCTTCTGAATATTGGGTCCACCGGGCCCCTCAGATTCTGTTATAGAGCCACGCTTTTTAAGAGGCCTGGGTGCATTGTGCAGTCTCTTCCTAAGGGCCTCCAGGTCAACGTCACTCTGGAGTCGATGAGAATTTGAGAGGAACGGGAGAAGTTTGGTTGGACTGAGGGGTCGGGGAACACGTTCTGCCTCCTGGCCCTCAACAGAGGAGGAAGCAGGGGCTGTGTTACTGCTGCCCTGGTCCACTTGGTCACCTTCTAGGCCATACATTTTTTCAATATGACTGAAGTCCTGGATAAAGGACTGCTGTCCCACACTGCATGGGATGACTGGCTTACCGTATACTGTGAGAAGAAAAGAATGAGGATAACGTCATAAAAAGACAAATAAAAACCAAGATGGGTGTACAATGTTATCTGTATTTCTGTGCAACCATTTAAAGTCTGTGTGAACTAAAGGTGCTGAGACTTTTATCTTAAATGTTGATGTACTTCCAATTGAAACAGGATATTGAGTTGGGGGTGGGAATTTCATCTTGTAAATCATTCCCTCATAGCAAACTAACAGTAAGAGTGGAGTGGTTAAGAATATTGTGGCTGAAGTGTCAAACTCAATTCAACAGAGAAGGGCTGACACTCCAAACTCAGAAGTAAATGGTCAGACTTTGATTAAAGATTAACAAAATAAACAGGGTTTTTTTTTTTGTCAATTAACACAATTAATTGTTTACCTAAAGAATAACAATATGAGCTAGCAAAATCAACATTGTAAATGTTGATTTCACACAGACTTTAAATAAGACCATAGAATATGTTTCTAAGGTAGATCTAATTTAAAGACAATCCATATTATATATCCTCATTCAATATTTGTTTCCGTCTGAGCGACAGTGTACCCATTCATACAAAGTAATTTGCCTATGTGCTCTTAGTTTTAAAGATATGCAAAGTTGGAACCAAGGGACTGCAAAGTTATGTAACAAAGGAATGAGTCATCTCTTTGTAAAAAGTGAGCATCACCATGAGCCCTACCCTGGAGGGTAGAGTTTAGGTACGCTTCTGTTTTGTCAAATAATTCCCTGCTCATTTTCAAGTACAATAAATATGCAAAATAATAACCTAAATGAAAGTTTTCTGTGAAATACTGTCTGCTTTAATTCATATTTTTTTAAACTTTGTTACTGTTTCTACATTCAATTGCCCATTTTAATCAACATTTGTCTCCTCTTCCTGTAGTGTTGAACTTGTTCAATTGTTGGAATTTCCAAATACCTGGATGAAATTTGGTATAAGTCAGACATGCTTCCTTGTGCAATAATTAAGTAAATTGATTTAAATACTACAAATCCTTTTTTCCTAATTTGTTTCTGCACTAAAGAGCTTTAAACTAAACTAAAAAAGCTTTTGAATTTCAAAATGTTCAGACGCAAGGCTCGGATTAAGACTATATCCATGTTTATTTGAAGCTAAAAATCCTGCTGAGACTTTCAGTCTTTTACATAACCACATGAAACACCTAAGCTTTTTCAAATAAATGGTAAACTGTTTTCCCACTCCTGTGCTGGAACAGCTTTAAAATCTCAGTTTGACAATGAAATGAATATTAGTTTAAGGTAGTCAATGTCTTAGAAGTAGGTTTTGTGTGCTCTCAGTGGGAATTGTTAAAGCTTGTGTAACAGATACTTAGGCCCCGTTTACGCTAATGGATTTCAGTTTTAAAATGGCATTTAGAATGAAACCGATCAACGTCCACACTGGCATTTCATCTAGCATTTCCGAAAAGATCTCCGTCCAAACTGTACAGCTGAAAACGTACATCACGTGACAATATACGCACTTTGTGCATGCACAATGGGTTCAAGTATAAGCAGGAAGTATGTGTTTCACGCAGCATTTGGTTACTAGTCAACAACGCTGAGCGGTTGAACAACGAAAGCGATGGCAAACAATAATGCGAGCAAAGCTTCCATTTTTGTGTCTATGTTGTTGCTTACAGGTCATCAGGACTAGTCTGTCATCTTCTGATAGCATTATGATCATATGGTAGGGGCTTGACGAATAAGGGAAGGATACACAGTAACTCAAAAGACCCAATCAGGGAGCAGCTATGGCAAAGTCTTAATGTTCGGGTTTGAAAGCTCCAGGGTAGTGTGGACGGAAGCCATAATAGTATCAAAGGTTATGTGTTTTAAAACTAAAATACATTAATGCAAACCGGGTCTTAAGAAATTCATCACAAGGTACCTCTAAATTAGTTTGGGTGTCTGGTGAGGTGGCGGTACTCACGTCGAGGTTGTGAACGGGTAAGCGTACTTTGCCCCTGGTAACCCTTTCCAAGAGTGCTTTGTTGGGTATACATAGAGTAGATTGAACTCGCTGCCACTGTCTGGGGCTTATGTAGTGTGGTGGGGGTCGACGTCTCTTTTCCTGCCAAAGTATCTGACGTGAAAGGCCGTACTGTTGCAGCAGGTAAGGTGTCTGGTTTAGGGGGTAGAGGTAGGGGTAAGGTGTTGTTGTGGGATGGAAGGGGCATTGGGGGTTTCTGGTTGGCTGATCTGGCTTTGCCAGGGAATGTGCCCGTGCTGTAAGGAAGCTTACTGAAGGTAGACTGGCCTGATAGAGCAGGTTTGGGCTTACTGGGAACAGGAGGTGGAACCTTCCCAAAGGTTCTACCTGCAGACTACAATTGAAAAGGTGTGTTAGTGTTAATGTTCATTTTAGTACAAATATGAGTAAACTGTTCAACTCAGGCATTCAATGCAGTACCTGGGAATCCCTCAAGAGGTCCTCACTACTCTGGTTCTTGCGTAATGGCAACGGTGGCGGTCTCAAATCTGCCTCATGATCTATAATATATTTTCACAAAAACAGCTCAATCAGTACTCTTAAGGTTTAAACACTATTATTTTAAAGGGCCAAGTGTGTACTGGATGTTAAATACTTTAGCTTATCCATGTTTAATGGAGAGACAACTACAAGTAAGCAATTTGTGCTTGGTTTCCTGAAGAGTGTAAACACCATGGCACTATCAAAGCATTGCTTAGTTTAAGTGGTCTGACAAGTCAACATCTGGCTTAACTGATGGTGTATGTCTAAATGCAGGCCTTTAAAAACAGAAGATAGGTGTACCATACCTTTCTCCTGGAATCCGTGACTGGTCATGCGGGGAAGGGTGGATGAGTGGACATGGGAACTGTTGTTGGTTTCTGTGCTGGAGAACAAGTCTGACATCTTGGATGTCTTACCTGTTAAGAAACCACCTGGGAAGAGAATTAGGAAAATATTAAATCAAGGGTTATTGGTAAAACAGTACGGATACAACCACAAATAAGACAATGCGTTTATAAACAAAGACCTGTGGTTGGTTTTGGGAGAGGTTTGGGAAGGGTAGCTGTGCCATCAGGATAAGCAGGCTTCACTAAAATCTCTTGCTTGGGGGGAAGTGGAGGAGCTGGGGTGGTCTGGATGTATGGCCCGACAGCAGCAACCCTGGAAGGGCCAACAGACTGAGCGTTCTGCCCTTCAGATGGCTGCTGGAAGTAGAAAATACAAAGAATGAGATGATGAATTTCTGTGCAAACACAAAGCACATCTGTGTCCAAAAAATACAGAAAATGTGAAAGTTGCTCACGGGCAAGTTCTCTTTCTGTTGGAGAGCAGCTTTTTTCTTCCACAGCCTTTCTCTCAGTTCAGCCACTCTTTTGTCCATGGCAGCCATTTCTACGTTCCTCTTGTTTAGATTCTCTCTCTGCTGCTGGAGTTTGGCACTTTGCTCCTGATTCAATTTATTCCTCAGCTGCAGAAAAAAGAAAATGTCAGAACAAAAGAGGCACTGTTGAATTTTGAGAACTGGACAATCACTTTCAATCCCTAACCTTTTTTCTTTAAAATACATGTAAATGCCACTTGATTTGAAGATGTCTTTTAAAATGTGTCCAAATAGCACTGCATGTGTTGCAAAAGTTGGCAAAAGGTACCTGAAGTTCTTTGTACAATCGCTCCAGTTCTCCACTGGAGCTCGGTCCAGCCTCGTGTGGCATATCCATTTTTCCACTACGTAATACGTCCAGTTGTCGACTTAACTCTTCCACCCTGCTAACGGCCACCACCAGCTCCCGTTGCTTCTGCTGGAACAGACCATTCATCTGCTCGATTTCCTCCACTACAGAGAGAGAGAGAGAGAGAGAGAGAGAGAGAGAGAGAGAGAGAGAGAAATGAGGTATATCATTCAATTGTTAATTAACTTCTCATTCCCATAAGCAATATCATTTGTTGTTGTCTCTGCTGATTAATTTAGTCGCTAATGGCATTTTTTTTAAATAACAGAAACGCTAGAATAATCTTTTCCATTAGTGGGCCAATGATTTACAACAAATTATATCTCAAGTGATTTTGAAAAACATTTTTTAAACCGCCCCCTCATTCTCAAACAAACCTGTTGTAATACCATTTGGTGCCACTAGTAGAGCAGAAACGACAAGCTTCACCTTCAACTAATATCCCTCAAAGAAGGTTAATGTTACATCCCTTTTTTGTTTCCAACCTAATTTTTTCCTATGAGTTTACAGGTTCTGACCTAGTTTGCTATTGCTGGTGCGTTTCTGTTCCACTTGTCCTTTCAGAGCTCGAACTCTGCGCAGTTTGGCCTCCTGGTTCTCTGCATTCTCACGCAGCTGACGCAGTTTCTCCTGTTCGGACACCTGCTGCTGCTGTTGCCGCTGGTCCTGTAGCTTCAGGAATCGAAGTCGCTGTTCCTGTGAGAAAGCCTCAGGTCACAAACTCATTTTTATTTTTAAACATGATTACGTTTTAGAACTATGTGCCTAATGTGTTAATTTAAGCTGTAAATGAACAAATCATTTCTGATATTGAGAACATAACAAATGTGATAACTTTGATAACCTTCTTGAGGTTTACCTGCATATCTCCAGCTAGCTGGTGTCACCTACTCCTTTAAACCTCACTCTCATCTGGGTCATGACACCAATTGAACCCTTCTGGTTCTATTCCCTTGACCAAGTGGGATTCAAAACGGCATGTCAGCCATGGAGGATGGGCCTGTCAGTCACTAGCATGCTTTTTGAGGGCTGGAGAGTAAGGTTTGCTCCCACAGATTGACTAGCTATTATGCTCACCTCCTAAACCTCACTCCCATCTGGGTCATGGCACCAATGTAACCCCTCCAGTTCTACTTGCGCTCCTTTTCACCAGGATTCAAACCTGCATTTCCATCATGCCAGGCAGGGATCAGTTGTTACTGTGCTTTCTGAGGTCAAGGGAGTAAGATTTACCTGCATAGCTCCTACTAGCTAGCCTTCATTACACTCATCCCCTTAAATCTTACTCCCATCTGTGTCACGGCATCATTGTAAACCCTCTGGTCCTGCTCGTGTTGCTCAGAGTGGTATTTATACTGGTGTTTCTGGCATCAGTCGCTACTGTGCTGAAACCAGTGGAGTGAGGCTTACTAAACTAAGCTTCAACTAACTGGACTTCTTTACAGGCAACCACAAGAATTGGGAACATCAGTCCACTACACTTTAAACAGAAATGCTGCTCTTTTCCAAACAATGGAAACAAATGGACACCACAAACAGCTTTGCTCAAAATATATTAACACTGTATGGAAAAGAGCAGCTTAAATGCTCTGCTAAATATCTACTTTTGGGTTTAGATTTATTTCATGTTTCAAGTCTCCCTTTAAGTTGCAAAAAATAAAATAAAATAGTTTAGTACCTTTGTGGCCAGGAGTTGTTGTTGTGCATTAATCTGTTGTTGCTGCCGTGATGCCATTTCTTGCAACTCGCTGAGGGTGATGTCCATGTGAGGGGCTGCCATCTAAAAAAAAAAAGATATTTGTTTATATTGGAAAGCTATAAAGAATCTGTCTTAAAGTTTTTGGACATAAAAAGGCAGTTTTACTCTAGCAAATATGGTAAAATGATGGTATATAGGCAGTTATGTGTATTATACAACTATTGTGGAATTATCAACCCTTACCACATAATTTAGTCATTTCTTAAAAAGATAAAAAAAAAACAAATATGTTGCAATGTCCCAGTTCATTCCAGCCCTAGCATGCAAAATATCTATTTAATCTTGACCACTTTACAGTATGCCCACATTTGACTGAAATCTCTTAAGGGGAATTAATACTCACCCCATTCTCCATAAGTCTGTCCTTTACCGCGTTGCTGCGTTTGGCAAAAGATTCTGGAGTTCTTTGACCTCCTGTAATTAGAGACAGAGTTAGCAACATCTGCTAAGGTAATCAAAATTTTGCTCATATTTATCATTATCAATTTGAGTTAAAGGGAAAGTTCACCACCCAAAAACATTTACATATTGTATATACATTTATTTACCCTCCACTTTTTTTTCGAACACTTTTTTTTTGTTCTATTACACACAAATTAAGATACTTAGCATAGCATGTTGGAAAATGGTTACCATTGACTTATTAATAGTACAATTTTCCTATTTTAGATGTCGATGGCTGCCAGTTTCAAACATTTTCAACAAAATATTTTTTGTGTTCAAAAGTGGTTTTGTGCTTTTGGATGAACCTATCCTTTTACAACTTTTCAAGCTAAGAAAACATATGATACCTGTGAAAAATGTGTTGAGGAGAAATATATATTTTGTTTAGTGAGAGAATATATATTACTCAAAGCTCAACTGTTAGCATTTAGCTAGCTAGCATCTTAATACTCAAAACAGTGCAGGCCAGGAACAACAGATTTAGCCTGAAATAAAAAGTGGCTGTGCTGGGGTGAACCTCATTACATAATGACTGTTTGGCTGGAAAAAACAGCTAGCGCTCAATTATCTAGCATATGACTGCCTGTGCCAGGGTCCCACTTACATAACATCAACACTGGCACCGCTAGCACACTAATGTGGGTTACCAGATAAACCAGTCTAAGAGAGAAACAATGGCCAAATAATGTTCTTGGTCACAGTCTGACACCACAGGGGTCCTAATCAGGGCTTACTGATTACACAAGGCTAGGTTTTTACCTCAAATCTGTGTGAAAACAAACCACAAACACGGCAGATACAAGTCAAACTGCGTGTAATTGACATAATTATGGTGGAAAGAAACAGAAGGAAGTCTTTGTGAGGTAAAGGCAGGCGTACAGAGCCGATATCGCTGGCATTGTTGTACAACAGCCGGTCTTTGTCCGGTAAAGAGGGTCAAAGTCACTGGAAGAAATCTGAAACCTCACACACGGTTTCACATGACTGCCATCTTTAAACTTTTTCATGGGAACAGGGAGGATTCACTTCAAACACCGGGCATAAACACATTAGGAGAAACTGAGACAAAAGGGATTTTCTGAGTAAAAAAATAACATGCACAACAAGTGACCAAAATTAATTTAGGCTTTGCGAGAATTAATTTTTATGCATTTTTCTACACACACACACACACACACACACACACACACACACACACACACACA
>CAIGQW010053658.1:359094-370835 GCA_903798125.1 Danio choprae | reverse complement strand
CACACACACACACACACACACACACACACACACACACACACACACACCATCATCATCATCATCATCATCATCATCATCATAAATAACTTGTGCAATTTACTTATGACAGATTTTGATATTTTTAATTAATAATAGAAATAGATTTTATTTTATATAATAAACAATGTATAATAATCATTACAAATATAATACAAATACTAAAACAATACCAAAAATATTAAATAAATACATAAATAACTTAATGCTCATGATCAGAGGCAGCTGATGGGTACCGACATGCCAAGCGTGCTGCAGCCTGGGCGGTTGTGGAAGCAAAAACTTGGGCCTGTGAAGGGTTCGGGGAGACCATGGATGAAAACTATCGGTCGGCCCCCTTTTTTAAGAAGGGGGACCAGAGGGTGTGCTCCAACTATAGGGGGATCACACTCCTCAGCCTCCCGGGGAAAGTCTATGCCAGGGTACTGGAGAGGAAGATCCGGCCGATGGTTGAACCTAGGATCCAGGAGGAACAATGTAGTTTTCGTCCAGGCCGTGGTACACTGGACCAGCTCTATACCCTCACCAGGGTGCTGGAGGGTTTGGTTCGCATTGCCAGCAATAAGTCAGACTTGTTTCCATTGCATGTTGGACTCTGGCAGGGCTGCCCTTTGTCACCAATTCTGTTTATAATTTTTATGGACAGAATTTCAAAGCGCAGTCTTGGGCTGGAGAGGGTCCGGTTCGAGGACCACAGGATTTAATCTCTGTTATTCGCAGACGATGTTGTTCTGTTGGCTTTATCAAACATGGACCTTCAGCATGCACTGGGGCAGTTTGCTGCCAAGTGTGACATGGCTGGGATGAGAATCAGCACCTCCAAGTCCGAGGCCATGGTGCTCCAGCGGAAAAAGGTGGTTTGCCATCTCCAGGTTGGAGGAACACCCTTATAGATAGGGTGAGGGGCTCTGTCACTAGAGCCACTGCTCCTCCACATCGAGAGAAGTCAGCTGAGGGGGCTCAGGCATTTGTTTCGGATGCCTCCTGGACGCCTACCTAGAGAGGTGTTCCAGGCATGTCCCACCGGGAGGAGGCCTCGGGGAAGACCCAGGACACGCTGGAGGGACTATGTCTCACGGCTGGCCTGGGAACGCCTAGGAATCCCCCCGGAGGAGCTGGAGTAAGTGTCTGGGGAGAGGGAAGTCTGGGTTTCTCTCCTAAGACTGCTGCCCCCACGACCCGGCCCCGGAAAAGCGATTGAAAATGAATGAATGAATCATGATCATAACCATGCAAGAGATAAAATTTTTTATATATAATATAATATAGCCTCTAAAAAGTAATGAATTTATTTATAACTTCCAGTTACTGCATTCTTGAATGCCTTTGGATGGAAAGATATGAAAAAATCTGTCAATTCTATTTTTTAATTATAACTGTTATTAGTATTTTTCATAGATTTTGACAACAAAGGAAAATAAATAATTTACTAGCAGTTCTTTGTTTTATTTTGGATTTTTTATTTATTTTTTATATCTTATTTTAATTTTTAATTTTAAAATGTCAGTTACATTACTGGATGAATCAGCATGCTTGAAGAATCACTTGAACTAATTATTCAGTGACATTTTTAATGATTGATGGTCATATGATACACTCTCTCTCTCACACACACACATTGCAAGTAATGTCAAGTGATCAAGTAAATATCCAGTCGGATTCTCTGAAGTTTCTGAACAGATTTCAATATTATATTTCATAATTCATATTCCAGATATGCCAACAATTATATCTCATTTGAGTCCATTTCATGTTTTCATTTTAAGGCAAGACACCGCAGGTGAATATGGTCAAATATTAACCAATAGTTAGCACAGTACTTCCCCAGTTGATTTATTTCAAACATTTATTTTTATTGCAAGTTTTCTAAAATGTTATATTTCAATATGCAAACGAGGCATTTATTTAGTTAAGGATTCATTAATTTGCATACATTTCTAGCACAAATATCTGAACACTGAGTGAAGAAAAAATATCTAAATCTTTTGGAAATTACAATCTATTTTTACAGAAGCTATATTGTATATTCCTTCATAATTATGAATAATCAAGCATATTATGTATGAACAAATCCCTCAGTAAAAAGCTTCAGAATACAGATATAAACAAAACTGAAGTTTGGATTATGCAAAGGTGTTGAAGTGGAGATTTATGACTCAAAAAAATCTAAAAAATATGTATTATAATTGAAATCTACTGAAGCAAAATGATCAAGTGCGACAAAAGAAACCCTTAAGTCATAGGTCTCAAACTGGATTTCTGGCGGGCCGCAGCTCTGCACAGATGGCTGATCACGGCTGATCAAACAAATCAAGGTGTTCAAGACTACTAGAGTTTATTAAACTGGTTTGAGTTGGAGGTGGTTGAAGCTACACAATGCAGGGCTGCGGCCCTCCAGGAATTGAGTTTGAAACCATTACCTTAAAGGTTAATTTAAAATGTTTTCTTTAAATTAGACTGAAAAAAAGCCTAATTATATAAAGCAATGTTTGCGTGCAGTGATACCTAAAAACATCTCCCTAGAGCAATACCAATTTCCATTGCACATGTTTATAGGACACAAAATAAAGATCCATTCTGATCTAGTGCGAAGCCCCCTTTCCCTTAGGCGGTGCCCACCAAACAAGCCGTTCTGTAGTAAATAATTCATGCCTCAACACAGCCGTAACCATGTCAAATTTACAACCGCTCTATTCGCTGTCTCCCATAAAAAGAAATGACATTCACGCGTATCTGCAGCCGCGGCATGTCCAAACTGACAGCAGATCACTGGCGGGCAGACCACCTAATCGAACACACACTGATTTGCCATGGAAAAAAAAAAAAAAAAGAGCTGGTCTATATTCAAATCGCCATCTAGCCATACAACAGATAATAAATACGAAACATTCTGCATTCATTCGCATTTCCACGATCTTTAGTACTGAGAAATCTGTCAAAAACAAGTTAGAAAAGGAAAAAGGGTCATTGTTGAACTTACTAAATTGTACTGAACTAAATAAACCCTTTTGAAATGTATATTGCGGCGTTATGCCTTCTGAAATATAACAGGATTGATGGTAACAGTTGACTGTTACTAAATTACACCTTCTAGAATTTCATAATATATATAATAATATATCCTTAGCAGTTTTTAGTTGTTCTACACACCCAATCACGCTACATTTCAAGACATTACTCTACTGACAAACATAAATCTATGATAAAAAGCGACTCTTTGAATTTGTAGAGCTCATGTGAATGTAATTATGATTTTATTAGGCTACAGTTTTTGTTGCAAAAGAGCAATATTTATTTAATGGTAACAGTCATTTTCAACTGAATCAATGCTTCGTTTACTATACAAAATCAACGGTTGATATAGTAATACATTTCCCTACTGACAAACACAAACATGGATGTAAGATGTACTTGTATGGCTCATTTCACAAAGGATTATGTAAATGTGTCTTTTTTGGGGAATGCCTTATTCATTTAAATATGAAATAATATACAGTATAATGGTAACAGAGTTGATAGTGGTGCATATTAAAGGAGATTTTTATGCCCCTTTTTACAAGATGTAGAATAAGTCTCTGATGTCCCTAGAGTGTCTATGTGAAGTTTCAGCTCAAAATACCCCACAAATAATGTTTTATAACTCTCTAAAACAGTCTCTTTTAGGCTTTGAACCTAATTGTGGCATTTTGGTGACTGTCGCTTTAAATTTAAATGAGATTGTGCTCTTTTTAAAAGAGGGCGGAGCTACAAATGCCTATGTGTCAGCATAGTGGCAGATTCAAAAACAAGACTAATGTCTTATGCTAATGAGGAAGAGATTATCACTAATGGGCGGGGCTTTCCCCCTCTGATGACACGTACAAAGAGAGAATGTCAATCAAAGTGTTTCTGCAGGATGTTTTTATCAAGTGTGATTATAAATAATAGAATTAATACATTTTTACAATTAGAGGCTGGCTATATTCACACACTGTTGCCACACAACTGTGTTTAAACCCCTTATAAAAGTGATTTTTTGCATAATAGTTCCCCTTTAAATTGTTACACTTCTGTAAAATGTTCTTAAATTTAATAAAATGGTATTTGGATTGTCCTTGCTGAGCTCAATTCTCGTGATGATGCAATTACGGGTTTTTTTATTTACTGAAATGGTTCATTTAGCTGTATTGATGATTATACAGAATAATTTGATGTAGTGAAACTATAAATGTTTTTAGAAAGAGAACAGAAATGGATATTTCAATAAATATATCCTTGTCAATTATCAGTTTTTTACTAAACAAAATAATAGGATCAGGGTTGACATCAGGTCAGACAGCTGACAAACATGAGCAAAGTTAAGATAATAAGACTTCTAAAGTTATACATCATTTAAAAAAAATGTCATTTGCCCTTTAAAAAATGTATTTTAAATAAATAATGTTTGATAAAGCATTTATGGCATCTAATTTAAAAATATATACAGTTGAAGTTACAATTATTCGCCCTCCTGTGAATTTTTCTTTTTTCAAATATTTCCCAAATGATGTTTAACAGACAAGACATTTTTCACAGTATTTCCTATAATATTTTTTCATATAAAGAGTATTATTTGTTTTATTTCGGCTAGAATAAAAGCAGTTTTTAAAACCAGGATGTAAACAAAACAATGATGTAAACAACGGGAAATTCTGTTTGGCGCTGCTAACAATTTAGCTACAAATTCATATTTATCAGTCAAACTGCTGTAAACAGCCACAATCTTCAGCAGCGCGTGCAGTGTCTCTCTATGCGGCTGCTTTCCGTGTGTTCTACATCTCAAATAACCAACTCGCTAAAGATATGTGAACGTTTCAGATTACTTACACATGCTTATTCCGAATATATGTGAAAGACACTTGTCAGATTGTATTTTAGAGAGCAGGTGTGAGCTGTGTGCTCTTCATTTCTGTCTGATTTCTGTCAACAGCTGCTTTGACTGGACTGTTTACACAGCGCAAACGCGCATGCTTGTAGGGGAGTGGCGTGGAGCCAATCCGCGAATCACAGCACATTATGTTAGCCTCTTGAGGGCGGGCCTTTTAGAGGAACTGGAAAATATGACAGTCGTTTTCATGTTAGCTGAGTAGCTGTATATGATCAAAGTAAGATATATGAAAAAATAATATGATTTTCTACAAGAGAAGCATCAGCACACATTGCTTTGCATTTTAAAAACACAACCAAGCCTTAAAAATACACTGTGGACCACCCCTTTAAGGTCAATATTATTAGCCCCCTTAAGCAATATATTATTTTTTCAATTGTCTACAGAACAAACCATCGTTATACAATGATTTGCCAAATTAACCCTAACTTGCCTAATTAACCTAGTTAAGACTTTAAATGTCACTTTAAGCTGAATACGAGTATCTTGAAAAATAACTAGTAAAATATTATCTACTGTCTGAAGTCATGACAAAGATAAAAGAAATCAGTTATTAGAAATTAGTTATTAAAATCATTATGTTCAGAAATGTGTTGAAAAAATCTTCTTTCCATTAGACTGAAATTGAGAAAAACAAAATATACAGGGGGGCTAATAATTCAGAAGGGATAATAATTAGGCTTTAATTTTTTTATCAGTTTAAATTTGAATTATATATAAAAACAAATCATATTCTTTAACAATATATGGGATGAGTCTAGTCAAAAATGCATAATTTATTATGATGAAAGGAAAAATAAATAAGCAAATAGTAAGTACAATTTTGTAATTATATGGAAAACCAAACCCACTATATTTATAAAGTGACCCAAACCTATTTTGTGAAAAATTTGGATGACCCCTGAAAGCTCTGCTGTCCCACTGACTTCTATCTCTGTCTGTCTCTCTCACCTGTATCGTGTCCCGGCGCTCGGTCGTGGCGCAGGAAGAATCGCACCTCCGCCCTCTGCTGACCCCAGCGCTGCAGCACTTCAATGATTCGCTCGCTGTCACCAATCACACGCTCTGAGAAAAGCATCAGCCAATAGGAAACAAAGGATGCAAATGAGGTGACAAAGAGCCATTCTGGAGTAATGCACCATTGCACCTTTACACCACAGTCACACAGACAGGTGCAGCAAGAGCAGTAGAATTCCTCCAATGACGTTGTTAAAGAGATCGTTGACCCACAAATTAAAGGTTAATGGTAAATGACTCCAAGATACAGATGACATTTGTTTCGGTAGAACATTAAAGAAGACTTTTAGCTGAAAATGAGAGCTTGGGTGATTCATAAAATGCATGTCTATTGGGATGCACGATATTGGAAAAATCAGCCATTGCAATATTTTGTTTTACAGTTTCACGGGATGGCTTAAATAGCTCTGTTTGAAAAGAAATCATTCATTAGGATTGACATTATGTGATTTCCTAAAGTGATTTTTTTCTAAAATAAAAAACTAATTAATTACAATAGAACAACAAGTAAAAAGGAAAATAAACAGCGCTTAATGGTTTTCCAGAGAGTCAGAAGGTATTCAGGTATAGAAATTGAAACTTTGTTGTATTAATTCAGTAAAAAACGTACTCATTAATGTTACAAATGTACTTTTTTTGTGCCTGAATGCTTGAAATGCCTTTAAAACACATGTAAATGATAAACCTTCACTCTGTTATGCTTATACTTTGCAATGACTCCACAAATCTCATGTATTCTCAGCTGTTGTGCTGATCAACTATAATCCCTCAACATTGGATATCCTGCGATGTGACTATTGCGGACCCACACATTGCAATATCGATGTTGAAACGATATATTGTGCAGCCCTAATGTCTACTGTTATTGTCACTTTGAGAGTCAAAAATACAGGCAACACAAAATTAATACTCATGACTCATGAATACACTGAGGTCTTATAAAGGGAAGCGAATGGTCTGTGTAGGAAACTGATTATTTAATGCACAGCCTCACCAAGGCCATGTGTATTCATTTTGTATTTACATATATATTTTTTTATTTACTCCGAAAACGCCAGTGGAAAAAAGGTTAGGTTCATTTATTTGTACCAAAGGCACATTTGTTTTGCAAGACAGAGTCCTTAATCATGACACATAGCAACAGGAAACACACGTGTAGTAACAACAGCAGAAACCATAACATTGACTTTTGTTTTATGTATTACCACAGTTTCAGCAAAACAAATCTTCTACTGAAGAAATATCTCCAGCATCTTGTTATGCCTGACATTAGCTACGTTTCCATCCAAAGATGCGATTTAAATTTATGCACAAATCTGGAAAAATCGCATAAAAGGCCAAAGAGAACAAATTCGTCACCTCCTGAAGAACTGGCGCCAAATATCAAAAGTGAAAACGTAATTTGCTGCATTAGGAGAAGCTGCGTGAATCTTTTCTTTATTTAATAAATGACTTGCGCCTCAGAAGACAATGCAGGCACACAATGAACACGTGGTGGCGTTTGAAAGCGTGAGACGCGGAGCACAGACGCTCTTGACTATTCTGTAGGTAATAAATAATATAATAACACTAATACTGAAATGGTTAAGGCGTTTTAGAATGACCAAAACAACATTTCAGATGTTTTACAGTGTGCTCAGCCTGTTGGTTTGTCCATTCACACACATTTTTCATCACAAAACAAAATCACATGTTTTTTTATGCACATACTGGAATTTGTTCAGTAAAAGCCAAAAAGAAAATGAATGAATGAATGAATGTTTTATTACTGCATTAATCAGGATTTTTGAAGAATCTCTTCTTATTCATTCTTTCATTCATTTTCTTTTCGGCTTAGTCCCTTTATTAATCTGTGGTCGCCACAGCGGAATGAACCGCCAACTTATCCAGCATTTTTTTTACGCAGCGGATGCCCTTCCAGCTGCAACCCATCTCTGGGAAACACCCATACACTCTCATTCACACACATACACTATGGACAATTTAGCTTACCCAATTCACCTATAGCGCATGTTTTTTGACCCGGAGGAAACCCACGCCAACACGGGGAGAACATGCAAACTCCACACAGAAATGCCAACTGACCCAGCTGAGGCTCAAACCAGCAACCTTCTTGCTGTGAGGCGATCATGCTACCCACTGCGCCACCGTGAGGCCCTCTCTTCTTATTAGTTATTACTAATTATTAAGTGACAATTTTATTTACTAGTCATCAACTATTGTTAAAGTCCTCATGAAATCAAAATTTACAGTGTCTATTTTACCAGAGAACATTGTTAGTCTCAATCCGTGCAGGTTAATCCACTTAAAAAATTGTTTTGGTAATTTTAAGTCAGTCATCTGATGATGTCAGTTTGACGGCTTGGGTGAAATATGCTTAGCCAGCATGCAATTACCAACTCACAATACTATGTTTTGCTAATAATTAGGGCAGCATGATGTTGGAAAAAACTGACGTTGTAATGTTTTGTATTTCTGCAATATTTATGGCGATATAAATATAATTATTTCACCAGATGACTTAAATAGCTCAATTTGGAAAGAACTCATAACATTGAAACGATTTTTTTCATCATTTTACATTGATTGGGATGATTTCGTAGGACAATTAATCTGCATTAATTAAACACACAGCGTTTAATTTTTATTTTGTTGATGAGTATAATTTTAATTGTATTCGAGTATAAGTTGAATAATGAAATGTAACCAATAATACTGCATATAGTCTTCAATGTATAAAAAGTGAAATACATAAAATTTTTCACTGTTATCATTTCTTATACACAAATTATTTAAATGTGCTTGAAATCTTATAGTCGTAGGCCTTAAAAACAAAGCAAACATTCACTCTATTAAAGTTAAACTTCACAATGACTCAACAATGTGATTCCTGGTCAGCTATAATTCCACTCAAATTTCCTAAGAGATGAATAAACTGAATCTGAACTCGACTTTGCAGATCCTGCGATGTGACTATTGCGAATGATCACATTGCGATATCAATGCTAAAACGATATATTGTGCATCTACACCAATAATTATTTGTATTTTAACATATGAGACCTAAAATGATTGTTATTGCTTTAAAAACACTAGATAAATTGCGATTTATGGCTAGCGTGTCTCTTTCTCTGGCTAGCGCAAGCCATCGCAGGAAAGATGATTGGATTTTAACAGCTGATCACATGATGCACTGAACGATCTAATCATAATCGCACGTGTCAAAGGGTTATAAAGAAGCTGTTAAGCCTCTTGTTAGTGATAAAAATGGTATCTGTCAAAATTGAACAAGATTATCCTACTTCAATATATACATCAAATAAGGGTTAGCACAAAAGAAATATAATGTAATCCAAATGTAGTCCGATTACATCACTATAAATATCTGTAATCTAAAAAAATACGCTTTGTAATTAGCAACTGTTCACAATTCATAAGTAATCTACACATCTCTGCCTGTGTGTCAGCAGCACTTACCAGATCCTCTCCACATCTCGGCCAGATAGCAGTCCACTTCTCCTGGCTCTTTACACATGTCCAGCACATCTCGACACAAAGTCTCCGGTGTGATCGGCAGCTCCGTGAAGTGCTTGTCACTGTTGCTCAGGTACACCGTTAGGAACATCTGGGGCAAGAAGAAAAAAAAAAAAGAGAGACAACATGTACGTTATTATAGGAGACAGGAAGATATTCTACAGAAGAGCATGTTCTTTGGAAAACCATCTCCATATCAATTCGATCAATAATCAATTATTATAATTGTATTTACAGTTACATTTATTAAAATCTACCTTTATTTTAACTTGTATTTTTTATTATAGTAATTTAAAGGCAACGTTTCATTTTGTTTTAAAAGTTTGAGGTTAATTTAATATTCATTTTACTGCATATTATGTTTTAGTGCCTTTGTTATATGCATTTGTAAGCTTTTACATATGTAATAATAATAATAATAATTCCATAATTATAATTTATGTCATTTATTTTTTATTTTAGGCAACGTTTCTAATTGTTTAAAATCTAGTTTAGTACTAAACGTGCTAAAACGACTCAAATTAAAACTGTAAAATTAAAGCATTTCAAGTGAAAATATAATGAACTGATGATTTGTTTTTTACAATTCTGACTAAATGACAAAATGTTTGTTGAATTACTACAATTATTGTAAACCACCGATGAATAAAGGGACTAATAAAAATATAATTCACATTTGATTAACTTTCTTTCAGTTAAACTGAAATCATTTTACTTAAAAACAGAATAACTAGTTCAAAACATTATGTTAAGTAAATAAAGTAAATAGGTAGCAAATTGTATTCAAAAACCCTGTACTGAATAGCAGGAAAAAATTGTTCTTGAGCATCATGCATCATTATGAATGCTCCTAATCATCCAGACCACTTAAAGATATGCGTTTACATGCCAAATGCCCACGTAATCTTATAATACAGCTGTGCGTGTGGGGGAACATGCCAAGATGGATGGTTGACAGAAAAGAAAAGGCTGTATTTCTGTCTTGGCACTTTAATTGCAGCGGCACAGATGGCTGTCACATCGAGAGGCTTCTTATCCAGAAATAAAACACAAGCCCAGGGTAATTACTCACAAAGCAAGAAGTAATTGATTTGTAATTCTGAAGCGAACAGCAGTTTTGGCGGAAAAAGAGTTTTTTCTCAATGTGGGTTACGTCATCTGAAAAATAATACTGATAAATTGTGGTCATTAAAGGGCGGTTCACCCAAAAATGAAAATTCTGTCATAAAAAACCCAACCTGCCAGTTTTTTTTTCACAACAAACACAAAAAAACACATAAAAATGTTAATGTAAAAGCCAAAATGAGCATCAATTTTGAAAATGC
The DNA here is from genome assembly GCA_903798125.1 of Danio choprae. Taxonomy (NCBI): domain Eukaryota; kingdom Metazoa; phylum Chordata; class Actinopteri; order Cypriniformes; family Danionidae; genus Danio; species Danio choprae. Next base: position 360,017 of record CAIGQW010053658.1, on the reverse strand, counting down.
ATATAAGAAACGTAGGCATACAATTAAGTAGGATCAACGTTATATTATCCGATTCGAAACAGTGTGTATCAACTACAATGGAAACATAGTTTCCAGCATACACATCAAAAAAGTCATGCGTTTTTGCTTTAATGAATCATGTGATGACAAAAATGGGTTCGATGGGACGGCATTAATTGACAAACCAGCAGACCGACCAAAGTGTTAAACATCTGAAATGTTTTGGTCGTTCTAAAACCCCTCAGCTAAATTCGGTCATTAAAGTAGTTCAGTATTATTACATGTTATTACCAATTGTCTTGAGTGGCTGTGCTTCCAAAGAGTGTCTTACGCCTCTAAAATCTGCATTTCGTCTTCATCTTTTGAGGCCCAATTTATTATACAAGAAAAAAGTCCCACAGTGGCTTTTCCGACTGCAGCAAATAAAATTTTTCTTTTGATATTCGTCGCCAGTTTTTCAGAAAGTGCCGAATTTATCATCTTTGACATGTTGGATTGAAACGGTGCTTTATCCGCAAATGTCTTATAAGTCTATTTGGCATTTTGGATGGAAACCTAGTTGTATTTTTAATGTCAACATTTTTCAGCATATCTTCTTTTGAATTCAACAGAAAAAAGAAACTCATAAAGGTATGAAAGCACCTGAGGATGAATAAATAGAGAGTACACTTTCATTTTTGGGTAAACAATCCCTTTAATAAATAAACAAAATACATAAACTCAGCATTGTTACCGATAAACAATAGGCATATTTTTGAAGGACAATTGTGCTCGTGTGTTATTTTCAGACTATCGGCAGCAGAGGTATTATCACCGCTGATAGAGTGTGCAAAAACATTCAGCACTTCTCCTTTACTATGTGTGTGTGTGTGTGTGTGTGTGTGTGTGTGTGTGTGTGTGTGTGTGTGTTTGTGTGCGTATGT
>CAIGQW010053658.1:348825-358994 GCA_903798125.1 Danio choprae | reverse complement strand
TGTGTGTGTGTGTGTGTGTGTGTGTGTGTGTGTGTGTGTTTGGCAAGCAGAGCTGAGGTACTGTCACGGCAGATGGGTAGAGAGGCAAAACTCAGCGGCTCTTCCACCTTAACTTGAGTTATTTTGATTATACTCAATTCTGCATTGTGGCATTCTGCAGTCAAACACGATTATTTTTATGTATTTTATGTGTTTCATTTTTCTGCGATAAATATTGCGATATGAATAGGGTTTCACAAGATCGTTTGAATATCACCTTTAGAAGAAACAAGTCAAAATTAAAAGCTTTTCCTTAAAACAAGACAAAAATGAAAGTAAGAAAAACTTTTTTTTTTGCATAAATTGTATAAATAATTAAATGCGATTAATCTTTGTGACACCTCAAAACATCATACATTTTTGTGCACAAATGTTTTAAACTATTTTGAAATGCTCTTAAAAAACCATGCATATGATAAAACTTCAGTGTATTATGGTTAAACTATGCAGTGGCTCTATAAATCGCATGTCCTTTAGCTCCTGGTCAACTATAATTCACACTCAACATTGAATATCTTGCGATGTGACTATTGCGGATGTGCACATTGCGATATCTCTCTGAACATATATATTGTGCAGGCCGAATTCTGCTTGTTTATTTAAATGTCAAGGGCATTTTATGTTAACATATTTTATGTTAACATATTTTGTTGAATGCTGAAAACTGGTAGTGATTGATTTCCATAGTAAAAAGAAATTCATAAAGGTTTGGAACCACTTTAGGGTGCCAGGATTCTGCCACTTGGGTCATGTCAATTCTTGTTTCGGTGGCAGAGTCCGGACTCTGGTCCTGTCTTGTCTAGTATGTTGTGCTCGGCTAGAGTTTTCTCGGGTCGAGCACTCATATTTCTTGTCATTGTCTGTCTTTGTCATTGTATGAGCGCAGTCTTGGCTGCGCTTGGTGCGTGTTAGCCCCTGCTTGATGCGGGCACGCGAGATCCGGGAGTGCTCAGGATACTGTCCTGGCGTGTTTGTTTTCTTGTTAGCGGCATGTTGTTTTCGTTCTCAGCGCTCCATTGGTTTCGGTTTTGGTTGGCGCTGGGATCGGAAACATGCATGCCGCATGTGAGTGCACGGTAAGTGTTTTCATTTATCGTATGCTCGTGTCTTGCGGTCGGTTTGTGTTGTGTTTAGCACGTGGTTCATGTTTACATGGCACCAAATATGGAAAAATTGGAATTTCAATCAAACTAGCATACAGTAAATTTACCTTTGGAATTTATTCATGCACTTTTCACAGCATAATGTTAAAATGTGCTTTGTTTTTATCCTGCAGATCACTGCAAACAACTGTCATTACTAAATATCCTCACTGCGGTTTTTAATCTAGCTAGATTTGTCCAAACGGCTATCGGTTTTCCTGATCTGTGCAATATTGGAGTCGTGACATTCATCTGCCTTCAAACACAGCTGTGGGAAAAGGCTTTAAGAGGCTTTCACCCCTTCAATGCGCGCACACATTGAAGTCTAATCTGGCTTTAGATACGCACATGACTGCTAAAGCACTTGTATCCTTGTTTACTGTCATGCTGCATGCAAGCATGAATGAAGGTTTGACAAGATTCAGTCGGGAATAACTGTGGTGAGGCTTGTAATCCAGCAGTCTTTTAAAAACAGTCCTGGTGATCCAGAAGGTTTTTTAAAAATCAGGCCTATTAGAAGCTAAAATGGCCACAATGACTAAAAAAGGCCATCATATGAGATGCACCTTAAAAAAACGTACCAAAAATGCATACCAAAAATAAAAAAGGCCTACATTTAGGTCTGGTTCACGTAGCATTCACAAAGTAAATGTTTTAGACCAAACCCAAGGATGACAAAAAAAGTGTCATTTAATATGTAATATTGAACTTTCAGCAGTGAAACTTAAACCACACTGAACTGAACTAATCTGAACTAAACTCTGAAATCTGGACTTTACTAGAACATGTTAAGCTGCTTTGACACAATCTACATTGTAAAAAGCGTTATATAAATAAACTTGAATTGAATTGAATATGTTTGTTTTGTGGCACAACTTACCAATAAAATCCAATTCTGTGTGCTAGCCTAAACGCTTTAATTTCTATAATTTTAGCTGAGCTAAGGCTACATTTCACAACAACAATGTAGCCAAAAACAAAAAAAGTTTTTTACTTGCGTTTTAAAAGTTTTATGTTTACATCTATATATCTATACACTATCCACGTTGTTTACACATCCATGAAAACAGCCAAAAACACTATTACCAGGCATACTCCGCCATTGTTGTGTGTTTGTTTGCACTTGCTTTTGTCCAATCCAATGTCTGATAGACGTCATATTGGTAATGTCCACACAACGTCAAGCTGTAACATCATCGACGTTGATATTTAGTTGTTTTTAGGCTGCGTTGGAAAGTAACCAAAATGCAACGTCTGTACGATGTTGGACATTGACCTCGGCCTGACGTTGGGTTCTGACATCAACCCGATTTTCATTTCCAATGGGGTACGTCAATCTGATGTCATGTGCCTGCTGGGTCCACTTTAAAACCCATTTTTTAGATTCATGCCGTTTTAGTCACAAACACACTGTTGTCATGTAAACAAACAAGCAAAAGTTTCACTTTTATGGCTGAAACAGCCTTGTAAACTATGAAACATATTGGTGCAAAAACTTTCTCTTGGATGCTTTATTTTAGAGCATGCAGGCCGCAGCCCTATGATTATATTTCTCTTAGACCACTGAGTCAGAATCCCTTGGGCCGACCAATGAAAGCCTTTATTAGATGAACGACCCTTGCTGGGAATGAAATTTCATTAGTCTCCCTTTAATGTATATCCTCCTCTAATGTCCTCATGTAGTAAATTGCATATGTCAAAATCGTTTGTCTCTAGGTTATGGTTTATAAGATGAGCTCTTAAAGCATCCAGATTGAATTATGGATGGAGCAAACCGCAGACCTATTACATATTATTTTCCTTGTCAGAGATGTTAATTTCAGCTTAATTCTTTATTGAACGCATATGGCGGAGTAAATGTTTTCCTACAGTGATGTAGCGACTTTCACAAATGCTAAAATCTTGCTAAACTATTATTTTATAGTCAATTGAACACATCTATCATAACAATCATCTAGAGAGATTTCAGTGCTTTTTGGGGGGTCTTTTTTGCAACAATTTTAAGTAGAACTCGTGTCCTAAAGTCTGACCGCATGATGAAAAGTGCTTTTGAATCAGTGATTGCTTTCACTAAATCCTGGAAAGGTCTCTGCGGTTACAGAAAAGCCCTTGTGCCAGAGGTCAGCGCGCGGGGGTGATCCCACACTCCATCCCCAGAGTAATATTTCTGAGAAACTTTAAACTGACACGGAACAGAGCTTTAGGATTAAAGCAATATAGCACGATTTTGCAACAGGACACCTGCTTATGTTGCCACAGGTAACCACAGGTGATGTGATGGATTTGAATAGTCAAACATTCAGACGTTTTCTATCAGCTGACTCTCGCTGAATATTGACTTGATAATATTTACTTATACTTAAATTTCCTGGAGACTTTCCATTGAGCTTCATTTCAGTAAGATTAATTTGACTAAAATGGGTTTCTGGACTTCTTTGACTTTTATTGTATAGACATAAAAGTACTCCTGGGGGAAATTTTATGCTGGTAAGTGTTGGTCTAGCTAGTCAAACCGCTTGATCTGATAAACGCTGGTTGTTGGTTTAAGCTAGTTAAGTAGCAAACACAAATACTAGCATCCACCCATTCTGGTCTTCTTAGCCAGCTTTTTCCTTTGAGTTCTCTTTCTTATCTTGAGTTATTGTGATGACATCTTTCTGACCTGATACTAATATACATAATACTGACCTGATTTTATTTATGCTTTGCTTTTTATATGCTCCCTCCCTATACATTTCCACCCAGTATGTAGGCCAGTTCAGCGGGCCATTTTGAGTGGACATGGGAAAACAATGACATCATCTTGCTACTGAAAGTCAAGCCTTGGGCAACTCTGGATTTCACACACCAAAAGAATAAACATTAAACAAAAGGTTTGACTAATAAACCACGTCATTGTCAACAGCTCGTTTATAATAGAATTCAAAGATTTGACGTAATGAGTTTTGAGTTAACGCCTGTATGTATTAGACTAATCTTAAAGTACCTTAAAACTATCCAGCCTCAAAACCTCATAGGGCATTGGCAGCATTTTTCCATAACACGCACCATTCTTAATAATTTTGTGTCAAATGCTGAAAACAGTAGATACATTGTTCACACAATGACATCGTCTATTCTGCAACGTACAATGTACATTCAGTGCCAGCACTGCATGGTTTTTATTAACTGTAAAGGTTCACTGCCTTGACTATTAGAATCTTGTGCGAAGATGTGCAGAAGTCACATTTGACAGGATGAATGAAAAGCAGTGAACCACAAAAGTCGAAGAAAATCCAGTACAGCAACACAGAGGTAATCCAGTGCATGCCGAGAGCATCAATTATTCAGTCTGATCACTACAAGAGCATCTGTCAATACATGCTCTGATCAGACAACACTGCAAGTACAGTTTACTCTATAACGTGAGATTAATATAGGCTCTCGTTAGGAAGCTTCTGTAAGTCACAAGACAGAACCCGCAGTTTCAGCAGGCTGTAGCCTGCAGTGTGTGTGTGTGCAAATACGGGCACAGAATCAGCCATATGGCCCCTGCAGTGGATTGACACAAAGCACGACTAAAGTGAGGATTAGTCTTGAGTTCATACACAACAACTCCTGACCACAAACTGACCCTCCAAAACCCTTTAATATAAGGTAGCAAAAATGCTGAAGCTTCAAAATACAGGCAAGTCACTCAAGGTCTTGGATGGTTTAATTTAAACTCTGCCGGTCTAAAAAAAAAAAACAGGTGAGTTGGCTTCATCTGTCCTCTGTTCAACAGAACAGAGCCTGTTTATTATAACAAGAAATATCTTTAAGGTCAAAGGTAAAACATTCCAAGCGCCTGATTACCGGTTGGTCCTTGGAAGCCGGGTTTTCCAAACACACATTGCTGCTACGCAGAGAGTGTGACACTCTCTGCATAGCAGCAATGTTGTTGTGTGGAATGTGATCTTAGCAACGGTTACTGTGGCAACCAGTCGCCGCAACTCTGGTCATTGTTTCCCGCTGTGGCCTCAGGTGGCTGAAAGGGCCCAAAACAATCAGCGATATTTATAACTCCTAATGCACAGCCTTTGCACTGATGTGGGATACAGAATTAAATTACTACAAGCTAATCTTATTCCACAAGTGCTCCCGGCCCAAGTCATCTATTCACCTGTCAAATCAATTTAGAGTCTTGAAAATAGCTGCTGTGGGTCCTTACGCTATGAGAATTTTCTAATTGACACAAAAAACATGACCACACGAGGACTGCACAATACCGCTCAACAGAGGGAAGCTATGAAGCCTGAATCAACATCCTCTAGAGGAACTATAAACAATGCCTTGATATTCTGAATGTAGTTGAGGACAATGCAGGTTACTTCTGTAAAATGTCACACAGGGAAGAATATACAACTGCTTTTTTCCAGATCACAATTGTTGTTTTTCCTTTGAGACTTAAGGGAGCTAGTAATTCACAGCAAAAAGAAAGGAAAAAAACAAAACAAAACAATGAATCGTCAGCGTCTGAGGTATGGGAAGATTTATGAGGTGAACAAAGAACAGAGTCACCATTCAGACAATTCACGCTGCTAAAAGAATATGCTTTAGCACAAGCCCATACACACTGTGGTTCTCTTAAACACTGCGTATGACTTCAAATAGAGACTTTACTTCTTGAGTAAAGATCAGCTGGCTCTAAAACTGACCATGACTCAATCTGAAGTGATGGATGACCTATGATGAGAAATGTTTCTAAATATACTCATGTATCCACTTCAAATACTAATTCTACTGTATAAATGTATACAATTAAACATTATTCATTTCCAGAATAATGCATTTCCATTCAAGCAATTCTGAGAAAGCAATATGCCTCATAAAAGCCAAAATGAAAACTCAAAATGCCCCCTTCGAGTTTATACATAGGGATTATAATTTACATTAATGCAGAAAGGCTATAAATCCATGGATACTGCTGATGGTTCATCCAGATTGAAGGCGGACATCCGGTGACAAAGCCAGCAGAGATTAAGGACTTTCTTGAAAATGGGTTTTTCCCATCACTGGATCTTTATTAAAGATGAACTACAGTGGAACGGTCAAAATGACAAATAGCCCTTGTCATCAGTGTGGACAGAGGTGATACGGTCATATGTTTTTTCCTATGGACGATGGGTGTATGAATGTGTGACTCACCAACACAAATCATTAGTGACTCACCCGTATGAGTGGTGACAGAAAAGATATATCAGGTGCAAAAAAATATTACAAATTGTGCCACACAACTGATCAAATAATAACTCTACTTACGATCTGTCTTTAATATTTAGTTTCATTATTTGGTTATATTGAAGTATTCTACATTTGTATGTTGACTGGCACCTAATTTAATCCAAAGAACCACAAGATGACTTACATTTTTGATGAAATAGCTAAAGATTCGTTCTTGTATTCGCCCGTTCCTACATCTACTAACCAATGTTTAATTCAACACCTGTGTTCAGGTTAAGGGATCTCTGAGGAATCATGTAGTGGAATTAATTAAAAGATGCGCAATGTTCTGGATCATTCTGTATTTGTTTATAAAAGGATATGAAATCTAAACGGGACAAACAAGTAATTCAACACCTGCCTCCTAATTGTTTCACTGAAATAACCATTATAACTGTTGCCTAGAAATGCTTGCATTTATCTGTCATAATCCACCTGGTAAAGCCCGTTCAACTCAACTGAACACAAGACTTGACATTAATCCAATGCATTTGGTGTGTTCATCGATGGCAAACAAGCTATATTAAAACATGATAATATACTGTATATTAGTGTATTATATCTTAATATCCATTTAACTTACCGGCATCATTTTGAAAAGCACCTCCTGATATTGTATATTCCTTATACTGTCTTCCAAGATCTGTTTCTTATTGTTGTTTTATATGCAGGTAAATCAGGCACGTACTATCCTCTTCTTTTACGTATCATTATTTTAGATTACTGCCGCCTCTGATGTTGTCCGGCAACTTTGTAGCTTTGATTTATAGCAGAAACCTGTTGCAGAATGAACCCAAGATGAACTCGGTAAATACAGCAAAGTTTCTCATACGAATCTCTCAGACATGGAGAACCGCAGACCACGGATCGTAGCAAACCATTTGTGAAGGCAGCGACTCGATACCGCTATTCACTATATCCCGATATAAAAATAACGGTCTTCCGCGAACGCCTCGAATCCTCTACTGTCCGCTAAGCTGATTGCAGGTCCACATTATATCCGTGCGAGCCAGGTTTTTCGCAGGATCAACAAACGCAACCCAACCCAAGATGACGCTGCGCGAGATTCCGAATCTCCCCGGCGCGTGCATGAGACAAACCCCGCCTCGCGCCACCCGCGCGCTTCCCGCCCACTTCATCACCATTACCTCTGAGGAGAGATGGAGTTGTTCAGTGTTCAGCTAACAACAACACGCGGTTTGCGGATTTCATATGGCTCTGATTTAATGTGCCCATTCCTTAGGCTTTTCTAAAGTGTTAATCTGTCAAACCTGATAGAAATATAGACCTGAAAACGCGCGAGGTAAATTAATACGGTTGCTGCCTGTCAGTGCTACGTTATTGTGTTTCATTGTTTAGTTTCACCATAATACATACACTATTACCAACAAATACTCATAAAATAGTCTAAATGTGAGACAATGTATATAATAGAATAACCCCTGTTAAAGGGTCACTCAAAAAGTACATTTATGTTATTAATTACATAGGTTATTCCAAACCCGAAAACCCATTAAGATATTTTAGGTGAAATCTGAGAGGTAATTCATTGATAGCAACTGTGCCCACTTGTTTAAAGTAGCCTACAGAAAAATGCTACAAAAAACCCCCAAAGAAAACTCATTCTCCTCAGTGTCAGTATATTGTGCACCTTTATGAGTATTGTGCACTGATGTATACCCCATAAAACAAAGCACAGATGCATCTGAGGTAATAACTGAGGCATGTTCTTGCTTTTACTGAAGAGCAGAACGTGTTGAAGGAAGTATTTTGTTTTATGTGCACACAAAAAATATTCTCGTAGTTTGATAATATTCAGATTGAACCACTAAAGGCATATGGTCTGTCTTGCAAAATGTTTTTGGTATCTTTCTGGAACATGTCTGAGTGTTATTGAATGTTGTGCCATGGTAATGTATTCTGCCCTTAATTTACCATGTCTTTACTACAAAAAACATAGTTACTGAAGTAATGTGACAAATAATGTTTACTACACTTTTACTATAATAAAACTATGGTTAATTATCATAAGGTCATGCAAATGTGCCATGTCAATACCTAATTTCTTTGAACAAATCCAAAGTTCTGTCATGAAACTGTACAGGGTGTTAAATCCAATCCAACTACATGGCACAGGTATTTGGTTGCTGTTGCCTCAGCAGTCAATATGAGCTTGCTTCACGACATTTAAAGCACGTGTTTTCAGATACCCTCCTCTACCAGTGTACAGATATGCTAAGGGGGTTAGGTGTATGTTATGTCTGTGTGGTATATTCTCATCTCAGACAGCATATTTGTAAATACACTAGCAGTAGCAAGTCTTGGTACTCGCTCTGCATCTATGCCGCAAAAACCAAACATATACCAAACATATTCCCATATAGATATACAGATCCAATACTATACTAAATCTCTCAGAGATAATGTAATAACATGATAAATATTAAGTTATTCAAACATCAAATATATGACGTCTGTGTAGGTAAGGGCATTTTTTTTTCAGTAACAAGGCAAGAAATGTGAAAGTGAGTGGACACTGGTGGACCACAGTGCCTACAGTTAAAACTAACGTACGCCATTATACTATACCTGAGATAAAAACAGCGATGCAAATTTCAGCAGATAAAATGGCATTATCAGGTTTTGCCTGAAAGGGAAGAGTTCAAGAATATAAGCAGAAACTGTACACACAAGTAAAAGCTAACAGTGGCAAAATACAAACATAACCGTTTCATCTAGAGACCAAAAATACCAAGTACATGTAACTGTATGCACATGCAGCTTTTGATCCATGTTTTGGTTTGTAGCTTCACCAAACATTAGTTAACCATAGATATATTTACTTAAAACATACCCAAAGACAGCACAAGTCAATGAGAAATTGTTGGTCACACAGAATAGCATTGCATTCTGCTTTGCTTCAGCTAAAAACAGTATCAGAATCTGATCATGTTGCAATGATGATTAGGTGTTTTCCAAAATAATCTGAAAACATTAGGAACTAACAGAAATTTGATCTCAGGTATGTGTGCGTATAGGCAGGGACAGTGAGTAAAGACCAACTGGGGACTGTTTAAAAGAGGGAGCTGGACTGGACTGACTGCAGAGTTTGATTCATTCAACATTCCTCATAGAATGTGCACAATTGGAAGATCAGCATCCAACCACCAGGATGTTATTTCTTTCTACTTATATCTGCATGCCTACCCTGCAGTATTTTCAGCTGAGAGGGCCAAAATCTGAGTGACCCAATGCCACTGTGACCCTGTAGCCTCACCACTGGTTGCACAGGTCAAACCAAGAACAGAAACGGAATAAATTAACATAAGCATCAGACATTTGACAAGTATATATTTTATTTTCCTGACCTACATGGCTAAGGGTTACTGTCAGTGACTAGTCTGTAATGGAAAGACGGGAGATAACTCAAGTATGATGTAAACACCTCTGGACGATCTTTTATCTTAACTGTAAGAGGAATGTCCTTTCAGCACTATGACTGAGATGATGTCCATCTGGTGGTCTGCATTAAAGCATGGTCTGAGAATGCAGCTGAATGGTGTTGTGTTGTACAAACCATCGCCATAAAGACAAGCCAACAATTCGTAACTTTTTGATTTAGTGGCTAATTCGTACAATCTAATTTGTACAATTTAGTACGATTTGCTCATCCCCCAATGATGGTTGGGTTTAGGGGCGGGTGCCACGCCTCCTTTTTAAAATAGTACATTTTCGTACGACTGAACT
>CAIGQW010053658.1:314173-348725 GCA_903798125.1 Danio choprae | reverse complement strand
GGTTCATGATTTGGTGTGCTCTCATGCTGGGTTGTGGCTGAAAGGGCATCCGCCACATAAAAAAACATATGCCAGTAATCGGTGGTTCATTCCGGCAAGACAACCCCTGATATCTAAGGTGCTGTTTGCGTCTAGTGTATTTGCATTTTAAAATACATACTGTAGATTTTGTTATGGTTACACCTTGCATCCACACTAAACTGAGCATTCTAAAAATCCTAAAGGCCCTGTTTTAGTTTGGAAACACTGGTTCTGTTCTGGACTGAAACACAAACTTTTGAAAATGGAGGCGTGGATATCCATAATCGCTCTCTGACTGGTCTTTTGAACTATTGCGCATCGTTTCCTCATTCATCAAGCCCCTCTCATATGACCATTACACAACCGGTAGACTGCAAGTATGGATAATGACAAAATATGCGCGTAAAAGCGTGAATAGTCACATATCATGTATTTTGGGCTGTATAGTGTGGACAGAGATCCTTTACCTGAAAATAGTAAAAACACCAGTACGGATGAGGAGTGTTTTCAAACTAAAACACCATTTTAAAACAGCAATGCACAAATTTAAACACCACCTCACTTTATCTTAGACTCCTAGTTAAGTCGGAGAAAATATTTAAAACTGACAAAAGAAATAGTGTATTTTTTGAGGATAATGTGGTTTTAAACCTTTTTGGCCACAAGGTCCCATAAAGAAATACTCCAGATCCCACACACAAGACTTTTTGCCCTAAAAAAAGCATGAAAGTGATTCAAACAGCTTTTGCTATTATATCAATTTCCTACTTCTTATGGTTCTACATAGTAAGAACTACATAACTACATAAGTTTTTCTTTTTTTAAGGAAGAGCCAGAGTAATACTACAGGTGTGTTCACACTGGGTTCTCTCGGCTGTTTTGGCCCAGATCACACACAAAAAATAAAAATAAAATGCTTTCAGACTCATTTGTAATACTGACCCAAAATAACAACTTACCAAACATCAAAAACAATGCTGTGTCCTGGGCTAGACATGCTTGTTATATGCATGCACATATAATTTTATTTCTACCAACTGAGAACTTGTGAAGAGCTTAAAAAATATGTTAAGTTTTCAAAACAATGCCAAAGAATCCTCTGTCACACACAAATAAGGATCTTCTGCAATTAAATATGTTTCCAATGCCTGTATTGAACTGTAATGGGCAGTATTGTGACTGATGAGAAAAGACAGGTATCTGTCCTTCTTAGTATCGCCATATGTCCCCAGAGTTTGTTTTAACTGAATCAAACCTGTTAAATGTGAACACGCTCTCAGTGATCATAATATCATATAGACCAGCATTGGCTATGATATTACCCAAAACCTTCTAGTAATATTTAGCAATACTCTTGGAACATCTGAGTTCACCCTAAGAACATGGCACTAGCTTCTAGGTAGACAAGCACCCATAGTTAAAACAAAAAGTAACCATAGTAAAAAAAAAAAAAAAACTACAACCATACAAACACTATAGAGTATACTGCTATTTTAGCACTTGATTCCCTTATCTCATCTATTTCCTTCCTTTATCTTTTGTCCTTTCCCATCTTTCTTCCTCTCGATGTCTTTCTTGACCTTGCAGAGCACCCATGATTGATGGGTTGGGGACAATGTTATGGCAGGTTCTGTATGTTCTAGATTAATGGTGTTTGGCTCAGATTTACAGGTATTTGGCTGTAAAACTGCCTTTGTTGAATGGACATCATAGATTTTAGTGTAGCTGTCAAAGTAAAAGGTGCCAAAGGGTGTTCGGTATGTAGGACATTTGTTTCATTTCAATACTGTTGTTTTTGTATGCGCTAACAATTTGTGTGTGTGTGTGTCCGTGTGTTCATTCTGTCCTCTACTGGACAAGAGACGTAATGACATGTGCCTAACCACTCCCCAAAGTAAGGTCCCACCCTGTTAGTCAATATTCACATCTCAAACATTGCTGATCTAGGATCAGGTTGGGTCTGTCCTTTGTTGTTCGACTTAAATCTACAAAACAGAGAAAGAAACTGCAGTTATAGATTGGCAGTCACCAGGGGGCATGACAGCAGAACATATTTAGTATGTGTTTCAGACAGGGCGGTGTATGTTGTGACGGATGGTCTGGTCTGAGCAAGGTGGAGGGATGTGCTTTCGACTACCACCACAATAGTCTAGCAATGTCCCCAATACGCACAAACAACCTCCAAAAGCTTTAACATTTAAAAATGTTTTATATACAATGCAGATTTAGTTAATATACAATTCACATATTGTTTCATTAGTATCATTTGCAAACATATTTTCTTATTTTTCAAATTATTTTGCATTGCATGTCAAAAAGCATGTCTATAATGTAATTACAAAAGAGGATGAGACTGAATGTACATGACTGAACTTGCTTATCATAATATCACTAAGGTTTTGATTTAAAAAAATACATGCTTTGATTATTTTTCTATACATGAAAACAGTATTTTCTTTTACCTATTTTTTTAGGTAGCAAGAAAACAATATTATGAAATGTAAATACATTTAAATAAATAATTTTTTCACACTTAACTTTAATGTTTTTAAACGGGTTAGATCAGGCAAGAACCCAGCCAGCATCTTGAGGTAAGTTTTGGGGTTTAAATCATTTTCAATTTTCCATATGTGCATAATATTGTCAGAATTCTTTCCTTAGGTCTTCACAACTGTAAGCTGCATTTTTAAGGTCTGTTTTCACTGAAGTGTTTAAAATGTTTGGTTTCTAAACATTATTGTGCTTGTGTATACTGTGATGCATTACTTTTTCACTAGATGGCGCTACGACAAAGCATTTCATTAAGTGGAATGGAACCGATCTTCATGATGCAGTGAACCTGTGGTCATGGTTGCATGCCATGTGCAGTAACTCACTGCTTCTCCCAAACTGTAATGTGCCATTATGTTCCACGCAAATGTGTATTTACCAAGTTTGAGACCGCTTGTGATTTACTTGAGCATGTGAAGCCCAAGGAACTTGCAACACTACCGTGGTGCGTATTTGCTTTAAACACGGAATGCATCTTTTATTCATTCTTTACACAATACACATTTCAATAATTTCTACAAAACCTGTTAGGCATGAATGCATTAATTCTATAACCCAAACATTTTATCAGGGTGCAAAGCAGAATTATCCTTCTAAAGAAAAAGTGTCACCCTGATTTCCACAGAGCGTGAACCACTGCCCTTTGTGCGTGGTGCGTTTGTGATGTGTGAGGGAGGGAGTGTGTTTTTATAAATCCAAAAACTCATTATATTTTACAATGTGCACAAGAAAAATGTCCAAGCCAATGATGTGAATGAATGACTTGAATGCTTGACATCATATTTGTTTCCTGATGCACGTTTTGTCTGTTGCAATAGGGAAAGGACAGCAGAGGAGAAGAACAGAGGAAGGGAAGCGAAAAATAATAGGAGTGTGCTTCTTCTACTGTTTAATCTCCAGACAGTCCCTAATTTCTCTAATTATCAAGCTGCTAAGCAAACAGAGGCAAGCAGGCAGGAATTGGCCGTCTCCTGCGGCTTACACTTCAGGGGGTCGTGTCTAATTTGAGGGAAGACCCGGTCCATCTCTTGCACGAACATATCTAGGGCTAACACACCCCTACCAGCGTGGCCCCTCCCTTTCGACCCCTACCCACATGCACCAGCTTTATGGCAGATGGCGTAGTTCACCCTCCCTCTGAACCTTCATTCCACCCCCACCCTCTGCAGCTTTTGTGCCCCTGTGCGTGCGGTGTTAGGGGGCTGCGACAACAGCCCTCCCTATTGCTTCCTCCCGCCTTGGCCCTATTGTAAACGGGGTTCAGGCTTCATGCATGGCTCTGCGATCAGGTGCCCTAACAGGGTTGTCAGCACCCGAAAAATCGTTTTAATCCTAGTGGTGGTGCATCAGAGCCACTGGAGTTCATAGTACTTTCCTTTAACACTTGACCATGTTTGATCCCAAAAAACTGGGAGAATTTCAAAAACATTCTAGAGACCTTAAAGGTGTACTGATCATTATCAATAACTTAATATTAAATTGTTGAGTATAGTGATGACTGCATAAAGTCATAATTTACAGAAATCTACTTCCCAGAGATTTTTTTTTTGGTTTGGTTCATTTGCCATTGTTCCTCACAGCTCTTCATGGCACCTAGATACCTGATCTAGTAAGTGCAGCAAGCAAAGATTTTTCCAAAGAGTTTTGAGAAAAACCTTGATCAAGGTCTGAAAGGTAAGAATCATTCTGGCGACTACTTTAATTGGGGCTTTTACCCGTGTTATTTTTTCACCAGGATTTGTTTCTTTTTTGTAGCTAAACACTTGATAAAAACAGCAAATACAGCAAAATTCTGCTTGGTCATGAGTGTTATGTAACTGCTAAGGGACTTCTGTTTCCCTGAGGTTATCTCCATGACAACAGGGTTCAAGTCTCTTGGGACCTTTGGCACACGTAACCCTTCTGCAGGGCAAGGCCCCTGGGGCCTGGGGGTGGGGACACGTTTGGGTTAAAGGTCGCTGGACACTGTGGACACTGAAAGCGAATTGGAAAAGGGTTACGGTGACACGGGCCGAGGTCACCTCAGAAAATGCCTTGCATCTTCACAGCATTAGTTGCGGTCAAAGAAGTTCTTTCTGGTCATGAAAAACCGTGATGACCCTTGGAGCGGATGGCACACGCCACCAATTTAATCTGATGACAACTAACTCTCAATCATGGTTCTCCCTAAGTTTGGCTAGTTACTGTCTTGGAAAAAAAAACTGTACTGCATGTAATGCCAAGTGGGTGAATCTTTACTTATGTTGCATTGTACTGCCTCTTGAGACTGTATAAGAGATTTGAGATACTCCTGCCACTGGTTTCCAAACAGTTGCCCCTCTTTGGGCCCAAAACCACTTTTGACATCGAAGAGAAGTAAAAGAAATAGTGATCAATGAATGTTTTTCAATGAATGTTTTTAAACATTTATATAAGTATTATATTTGCTACACTCTTGCCTACTTTCCCCTCAGTTTCAGGCTACTTTTTTATGGTTTATTCCTCACATTGTAGGAAACAGAGCAAGGAGCCAAATAGGTGGACAGAAAAAAAAAATCAATACTTTGCGTGTCCAGTGGCGTATACAGCTGACAAATGCAGCAACCGAAGACGCCATGATTAGTATGGAGAAAGAGATGAATGGAACAAGAATAAAAAAAAAATACAGGGAATGAGTTGAGAAAAGAGTCGGGCCCCCACTCTCTCCTTCCTATCCCTTTGTTTTTCCCTTTTTCTTTTCTTGCGAACTGTAACGTGTTCCTCAGTTTGCTTTGTTATTGCCTGACAACCTGCTGACACTCATCCACCAACTCCCTGATATTCTTGCTGCTTCTCCCACAGTGATTTTTTTTCTTAGTTTCGCCTCCATATTTCTGTCTCGTATCCTTGCTATGTCATATTGTGTAGTTGCTATTTATTACTTTCTCTACAAGTTAAAAGAGTCTGGTAAGGGAGAGAAGAGAGATAAGGATGGGGTTGGGGTGAGATTTGTAGCTGTGGTCATTCCAGCAGCTCTTGTCCCACCTGCCATCCTTCCATGATGGAGGGGGTGAAAGAAGAGTAGAGTGGGGAGCTGCATCTCTCTTTCCCTCGGCTAACTCACCCTGACAGGCGGGAACGCAGACTGCAGAGAGGAGGAGGACGACGAGGAGGGGCCTGAACCCCCACCCTCCAATCAGATGCTCCCTTCGCTCTCAGCCAGTGGCAGCAGGGCAAAAACAGTAGCAGGGCTAAAGCTAGTGGTCCTCTCTTCTCCTCTCCTCTTCTGCCTTCTCTTTTCCTAACACTCTAGGCATGGAGTACTATTCCTCCATCTCCATGGGCGTCACGCCTCTCTCCTCCACCCTGGCTGACCACTGCAGTGCATCCACGAGGTACTCTCCCTCTCTTTCTGATTTTCTTCCCCTCTTCCCTTCCTTCCTCTCTCATGTACGTTCTCTTTGGCTTGTTGCTATCGGAGTATGTTCAAAAGAACTTTTTGGTGAATGCGATGCCGTCTGTGATCTTACTCTGTTTGTCCTACTAATGAAATAGAACCTGTAAATGTTGAATAAGACTGCATATTTCATTGCAAAAGCAGATTTTCCACTTCACTCTCAGTTCAACTAATTATCCTAAATTTGTAATGTTGCATCGGCTAAATCCAGCCTTGAATATTTTATGCACTGCATTGCTCTCTGGGCTGTAAAGTAGTAAACAACCGTTTATGTTTTGACTCCACAGTGAACAGCAGATGCTCTTGTGCAAAATATTTTGTCCCCTCACAGTTGATCATAACTTCATGAAATTCAATTTCACAACTTTTTTTTTCCTACTTCAATACATTGATCGATTTTTAACATCATTTGGCCATGCTGCCTGTTACGCATTCAAAAAGCACGACTCTCGTGATAGCCGAGGAAACGAATGAAAAAGCAGAATACCATTATTCAGATATTTGTGAACAAATTTTTTTACACTTATTTTTTTTTAACAGAACTTAAATGGTAGACCTTTTTTTACTACCTCTGCCAAACAAAGTTCAGTTTTGATGTCCAGATATCAGCATGGCACACTTATCCATGGTCTCTCAAATGGAGAATGCATTTCCAGGCTGCACATTTCTAAAATGAGTGTGTCCACCCCCTCTTCTGTCTCTTGTATTGATTGGTTAATGGCATTATTTGTGGAGTGTGCCTCTCTGGACATAAGCCCTTTTTGGCCCCCTCGCTGTATTTGTGTGTGTGTGTTTGGTCAATAGAAGGCCATTGAGGCCTGACCGATGGTCATCTTTCAGCGTTATTTGCTTTCACACCAAAGGTCAGGGGGGGTCATAAGAAGTCAGAGGGTAATAAGTTTAACCCTGATAGGGCCAAGGTCACTTATAGCGTGACTCCAACGACACCTAATCAATACACTCCTCACGCCATCCTCTATATATTCTGAGCAGGACTCTTTCTACGTTCTCAATATGTGATAAACAAGCATCTCATATCGCCATGTGGAAACCTAAAAGTGTTTTAATTGTTCCTTAAATTACCTTATAGTTTTATACATTTTTTTGATCTTATGCTATTTGTTTTACGTCAAATGTTTTGTGAAGGTTGTTTACACATATTTTTGGTTTTAAAGCCATTCAAAGATGTTCGTGTCGTCTTAGGTGCAGCGAGCCAATTGTTGGAGGCAGAGCAGGGCAACACCCACCCGACAGATTTGTGAACCTTCTGGAAATTATTCACTCTGCGCTTCTGCACCTGCACATCTCATTCTCAAACCTCCCTCTTAAACCGATAATACTTTCACAAAATCTAATATCGCTGTTTAAATTTCATATACAAAAACACATGGCAATAGAAAGTCTTTAGTACAGTAGGTGTTGCACTGCAGTTCGGTGTAGATTTCGACTTTACATCCCCAAGTCCTGAGAGAAAAACAGCAGGTGTTTCTGAACCATACCTTGTGATAGTGACCAACAAAATGTTTAAACATGAAGCAAGTGCGAAAAATGGTAGTGTGGGAAGGCCACCGGCTGGGCCACTGCATATGATAAGAGCCTCCATCTTCACTGATTCAGCCATTTTACTACAGCACTAATAATCTTCTGGTCATTCAGTCTACATGTGCTGACATTAACATTGCGATTTTCTCTAAAATGCAGAGTTTTATACATTTCTAATCTAATACACCCTACGCTATGAAAACCTAAAGGAATGAGGATGCAATGTGATCACTAATGCATCTGTAGATCTCATTTAAAATTCATTACTTTGCGAAAAAATGTGTTAAAATAGTCAACCATAATGACAGCAAGGTACAGTCGGAAATGTACCCTTCCCATACTCAGCTCTACTTCATTTTTATATCATCTGAATTCAACGTATGGCTATAGGAATTGTTCGCACAAGGCAAATCGACCAGTTTTAATTCCTTAATAGTTTAAAAGTTGTGTTTATTTACATTCTGGTTTGCAGTGGCACAAGTATCCTTTGATCTTGTAGCGCTGAAGGAAATTACCAAAACAAACAACAAATACCAATTAACACTATTAAAATGCTAATTATCGCAGCGAAGTAATCTTGTAATTGTAAAACAGGTTGACGAATTTAAAAGACTAATAATAAAATGCAAATGCAAATTTAAAAAAATTCCAAATAAAGCAGATCTACTTTACAAATTAAACATAAACTGTCAAAACTGCCATCTCATTAACCTGAACTCACCAACAGAAACTTTGAATGGCCTGCATTATTATTTGTGTGCAATAAACGTAAACATAACCCTACTGAACAGAGTCACCCCTTGATCCAAGCCACATACACTCAGTGCACTTTAACACAAACATACTACATTCCTCCTGTCCCGCCGGACCGGACAAGGGGAAAGAGGGAAAAGGGAAGTGCTCTCTCCATCTGTCTCACTCTATCTGAAAAAAAAAATTCTCCTTATGATTGCAGCTTTTGCAAACCAAGCAATGGTTAAACAGGAAGAAGTGACCTGCAGGGTGGGAAGCCTATCAGGCAGGCTGAACATAGATCAATGAAGGGGGGCCATTGGAAGAAGCAGAGTCGTGGCTGCTCTACAGTCAGAGAAATAGGGTGGGATTTCACAGACTAGCAGCACATGCTCTCACCACGGCGAGAGCTAAAAGACGTTTAGTACACGTGTGTGTGTGTGTGTTTGCAGTAGAAGGCCCTGGTGTCTTGGGACTGTCGCTTTTGAGGAAAAGGCAAGGTAAGATGCCTTTACATTAATGTACTAAATTAATCCCGCTGTTGCACATTTCTGTGCAGACAGGGCTCGGTTGATGGATTTAGAAGTAAAAAGTGCTATGCAAAAATTATGGTTAAATTGTACGATGATAACATATTCCTCAAAACGCATTATTTTGATTTAAAGCGTATATTTTGTCGATTTTTTTCATTTACGTTGAGTTTTTATTTCGCAAAAATGTGCTTTGTCACCATGGGCCCCTGGCCCATATGGCACCGCCTGTAATTCAGTTGATTGCATTAATGCATGCATTGATTGATAGTAGAAGCCACTACTGTACAAGCACATCTGCTCATTCTACAGTAAGGCAAAGATTAACCACTGCTACTAATACTAATATTAAAAATATATATTTTTATTAAATATTATTAATCATTTTAAAAAAATCCATCCCCTATTTCTTCCTTCAGTTTTTTTAACTTTTATTTTTTTTACTTTTGGAAAATATGTCATTCATTCATTCATTTTCATTTCGGCTTAATCCCTTTATTAATCTGGGGTCGCCACAGCGGAATGAACCGCCAACTTATCCAGCATATGTTTTACGGAGCGGATGCCCTTCCAGCTGCAACCCATCACTGGGAAATGGAAAATATGTAATTATTATAATATAAATATAGCAGTGCAATTAAATGAATGCATTAATATGTTACTATAAGGATATGTTTTAGACATCGATACATTGTATCGCAACACAGCTGGGAGAAACGGAAACAGCTTTAAAATCATGCACAATCAAAGTGTGAATGCGTAAATGCGCAAGTATGTGTTACTGTGTACAAAATAAATGACAGGTTATGTTGTAAACGTTGGGACATTTGTTTGATTATAGTGTGGTTAAATTCCGGCAGGGGGCCAATCACAAAAGCCTCCTTTTCTCCATAAGCTATCACTAATTAAAGATGACTATTACTCTAATTACGAAAACGTCCAAGACGTCCAGGGTTCCAGAGTAGTAAGACTTCAGAGCACACAATATAACAGGCCTCATTAACGAGACAAGTGCAACACCATGGATCCTTCTGTCAAGGTCTGGTCATATTGTCTTTTTTTGTTTTCAATTTTCTAGCAGACAATATGACAACAGAGGGGGGTCCCGGTCCAAGACCACTGCCAGAGAAGCTGTTCCACTTTTCCAATTGTTTTTTTTCCTCTCACCCTCTGCCCCTGGTGGGAAAGTATTTAGGACTTTAGGTCTGTGACAAATAAAAATGTCATCCCTGCTCAAGTCTGCCGCGATTGTTTGTGGGCAAACTCAAGTCTTGAGATGTTGCCTTATAGTGAGAGGAGATGCTGGGAATGGCTCTGTCCCCTTCACACACACCCTTTGGTCAAGCCCAAGTTCTAGCCTTTTCCTAACAATACCACTCTCGACACAGGGGGTCCACTTCAACCCAAAGCTCAAACAAATTCACATAGAAACACTATTGTACAGTAAAAGCCTTTTGAATATGACCGCCAACTGACACATCTCGTTTTTAGTTCAAGGGGGAGGAAAGTGGTTGGAGAAAAGAGAGTAACAAGGAACGATACAAAAGAGTGTCGAGTGGGCACGGTGGAAAAATCTAATAGCAAGAGAGACAAATTCAAATATTCTTCGAAATAAACAGGGATTTCAGAAAATATATACATTTGTAAAACATCCGCCACTAGAGAGTTAATAGGAGGGGCAGGTTTTTGTTTCGGGGGGAAAAAAGATTTTAAATAAGGACTAAAAGGTATAATGGATTAGACTGAAAGCTTTTTTAATAGCTTCACAAATGACACATTCACGCACAATGTTGTGAAATCGAAAACAAATCACAAAGCAGGTGAAACTCGACAAAAATTGAACAAAAATTGCAAGAAAACATAGAACTTTTTGCAGTCATATTTGTTCCGCCCTTTAACCCTTTTATTTTCAACATGGGCTGTTGTTGACCTAGTTTTGATCAAAATCCTTAAAAGTAGTGTATGTTTTTGCCTTACCATTTGTATAATCTGTTTTCCTACGAACACCATTGTTAAACAATGCTTAGTGTAGCAAAACCATGGTTCATTTGTGATTACTACAAGACAATTCATTTGATTATTTGTGATAAGAACCATGGATAATGTTCATAAGGGGAACTTACGAATTTTCTTTACACTTGACATGTTTGACATTTTTTATGTAATAATATAGACACATATTAATATCTTTCTTTAATTGTACTATATTATCTTGAAACAAATGGCACTTTTTGATGCTTCGAACCTTAAACTAGCAAACAGAATATTTCGAATTTTTGCGACTGCATCCAAATAAATCGATTTGGTACGATTACATTTTTTCCAAAATGCTTTATAACGGCTGAAACTGAATCTGCATAAGTAGTTTTTAATTTAGGTCGCGTTTGATTAAAGAACAAAACCGAAACACCCTTAAGTGCTCGCGTTTTTCTTGTGCTGTTTCTTTGATGGCTATCAGGTGTTTAGTAGTAAATCACTTTTCCACCACTAGTTGAAATGGCCAGCATACAACTCCCACAAAAGCTAAGCCCCTCATGCTTTTTAAAAAGGTCTGCTAGTTCTGGAGGAGCTGGCCTTTGATCTGGCCTACACGACTTAAGTCTAGCAAACACACAACAGCTACTCTCTCGCTCTCTCCCTCCCTCATTCCCTCTCCTTCACTCCATTCTTCTGTCTTTCTCAATTTGTTGCAGTGTTCAGGGGTGTCAAAGGACCTGGGCTGTGACTCTAAAGAAGCGACGGCGAGTGGGACATACACATCGGACGCTCGGACAATACAGGCTCAGGTTCCTGTGAGTTTGCCATGGCGACCGGTGGGCCCTGATAGCAGCAGGGATCACGCTCTTGCTGAGTGTGTGTGTGTGTGTGTAGTCAAGGGGGTGTGGGGTTATTGGGGGACACACGCCAGATGCCTTGGGGAGACGCCCTTCAGCTCACCAGCTGGGCAAGGCTAAACTGCCCCTCACGCTTCCGTTCTTGGCCTTAACGGATTAGACTGTTTGTTTACGACACACTTCGTCTATCATATGCACACGAAATATCACAACAACTATGATCGGTATTCATTGTTGATTTGATGAAGTTATTGAAAAATAGGTTCATAATTGGTTTCCTTTCAGGACTAAGCCAGAAATAATTTCTAAAATCGTATTGGGTTAAACAAGTAGAGGAAAAATTATAATTCTACTTTTTATGAATTTTGCATTATTTATTATAATCAAATTATTCATTTGATTTACAAATTTTTTAAGGTGACTGGTTGCAAACTATTTATATGAGTTAACAAAATAAGTTGTTTGTTTAAATTCAGCCTAAATAAATAGTTTGCAACCAGTCACCTTATAATAAATAATAAAGAAATAAATAATAATAATAATAAAAAATAATAAATCCAATGAATTGTTTTTTTTTGTGAATTTTTTTTATTATATATTTGTAAGTTGATGTTTTTTTTCTCCTTCAAGACACGGAATCACAGAATGATGTAACCGTATTATGTTGGTTTGTGTGAATTTGTATAATCTTATTTATTTGAAAATATTGGCATAATTAGAGAGAAAGCTTGCCCTTTGACCCCGCCCCTAAACAAAATAATTTGACCAAACTCAGAAATAGTTACGAATTGAGAGGAGATTAACTGATAATATGTGACAATAGAAAATAAATTCAGCCACTAACGTAAAATAGTTACGAACTGAGAGGAGATTAACTGATGATATGTGACATTAGAAAATAAATTTAGCCACTAACGTAAAATAGTTACGAATTGAGAGATTAACTGATGATATGTGACAATAGAAAATAAATTTAGCCGCTAACGTAAAATAGTTACGGATTGAGAGGAGATTATCTGATAATATGTGACAATAGAAAATAAATTTAACCGCTAACGTAAAATAGTTACGAATTGAGAGGAGATTATCTGATAATAAGTGACAATAGAAAATAAATTTAGCCGCTAGCGTAAAATAGTTACGAATTGAGAGATTAACTGATAATATGTGACAAAAGAAAATAAATTCAGCCGCTAACATAAAATAGTTACGAATTGAGAGGAGATTAACTGATAATATGTGACAAAAGAAAATAAATTCAGCCGCTAACGTAAAATAGTTACGAATTGAGAGGAGATTAACTGATAATTTGTGACAAAAGAAAATAAATTCAGCCGCTAACGTAAAATAGTTACGAATTGAGAGGAGATTAACTGATAATATGTGACAATAGAAAATAAATTTAACCGCTAACGTAAAATAGTTACGAATTGAGAGGAGATTATCTGATAATATGTGACAATAGAAAATAAATTTAACCGCTAACGTAAAATAGTTACGAATTGAGAGATTAACTGATAATATGTGACAATAGAAAATAAATTTAGCCGCTAACATAAAACAGTTACGAATTAGGAGGAGATTAACTGATAATATGTGACAATAGAAAATAAATTTAGCCGCTAACGTAAAACAGTTACGAATTAAGAGATTAACTGCTAATATTTGACAATAGAAAAAAAAATTAAGCCGCTAATGTAAAATAGTTACAAATTAAGAGGAGATTAACTGATAATATGTGACAATAGAAAATAAATTTAACCGCTAATGTAAAATAGTTACGAATTGAGAGATTAATTGATGATATGTGACAATAGAAAATAAATTTAGCCGCTAACGTAAAACAGTTACGAATTAAGAGGAGATTAACTGATGATATGTGACAATAGAAAATAAATTTAACCGCTAACGTAAAATAGTTACGAATTGAGAGATTAACTGATGATATGTGACAATAGAAAGTAAATTAAGCCGCTAACGTAAAATAGTTACGAATTAAGAGGAGATTAACTGATAATATGTGACAATAGAAAATAAATTTAGCCGCTAACGTAAAATAGTTACGAATTGAGAGGAGATTATCTGATAATATGTGACAATAGAAAATAAATTTAGCCGCTAACTAAAATAGTTACGAATTGAGAGGAGATTAACTGATAATATGTGACAATAGAAAATAAATTTAGCCGCTAACGTAAAATAGTTACAAATTGAGAGGAGATTATCTGATAATATGTGACAATAGGTCTACAAAGACCTAATTCCATCCTCTAAATGTTTATTTTTAATAAATACCTCCTGAAACTCCTAAATCTTACACAATTGTTTTCCAAAACATCAGCCACCCACCTCCAAAATACAAGATTACACTACAGTTTGTTATTGAGTGATTTGTCTGTTACTATATACTGAGGAAAAAAAGAGCTAAAGTGGTTTCCCTAGTGGGATAAATGTTCATTTGTATATTAGTTTCTGAGAAAGTGTAAACAGTGATTTATTTACAAATGTTTTATGAGATATTCTAATATCATTACTGAAATGAATTCACAACTTTTGATGAAAACGTAGCAAGTGACAGTTATAAACACTGGAATAAACTACCTAACAATAAGCTAAGTGATTAAAATGACATAGGCTGAACAAGAAAATTGTAAGTATGGTTGATAAATTTGCTCATGACAGATAATAATTCCATGCTTCATGACCAAAAAAAAAAAAGGTGTCTAGGTCTAGCGCAGACTATGTTTATCCATACTTTCGAAAACTGCCAATCAAATAATGTTTTCTAAGCAAAATTAACAATAAAATAGTTTAGGTTAATATTAATATTTTAATTTGCCTTGATTTAATGCTCAGATTATAAGCAGCCAATATAATATTACTAGAGTGATATATGCCAACATCACACCACAACACCATTTCTAACTAAATCAAAACACTTTCTATATGATTTGACCATTTATTTACACACAAACAAAAGGTGCTTAAGGGCTTTAAAAAGTCATAAAAATAGGTCTTAAAGTGCAAGTTTAAAAAAAAAAAAAAACAATACTGCAGATTACGGAATTTTCTTAATCCTTTTTCATCATATCTGTGTGAATGCGGACAACTTTTACTTGTCATCTGCATGCGAAACCTTTTTAAAATACAAAGATTTAGAATAATTGTTACATTTTTAAAAGCACAGTTGTCATGTAAATGCACCTATTGGTCTGTTTAAACCCCTTTTTAAACAAAATCTTAAATCCAATCAACAACCAATGTACAGAACCATGACAACATTTTGTCTCTTTCTTATAATACACTTCAATTTGATGTCTATTGCACAACAGAACATCTGCTTCTTCATAGTTAATTCATACTCCCTACTAAATTAGTGTTTTACATAGTTTTTCTGCGTATAGTATTTAGGCTGAAATGCGCAAAGTGTAAACAAGTGTTAATGTTCACTTTAAACTCAACCCCTATGCTAGTTATTGACTATAACCGAACTGCTAAAGATGCATAGACCGACTGGGTAATCTCTGCAGGCAACTGTGATGTGATTACAGTCTCACATTGACCTGTAGAGGTTGAGTAGTCTGTTTACACCCCAAACCCGAGCGAATCTGACTTATACCTCAAGACTACATTTATGCTAATCACGATGTGCTAAGACGCTAATGTGCTAGCTATTTTACTATAACAACTTTAATTGACAACACGACGATCAAACATGCGTTTTAAACTGTACCGAGGAGCTAAAATAGTAAAGTGTTACCATTTCATGGCCGTGAACATCTGTACGCCCCCTGCTGGAGTAACTTGCTATTGAGCAGCTGATTTTTGGCATAATCTCAGCTGGCAACTGTGAGTAGTGTTTTCATCCCTCTCATAGGCGCTGCTGGGGTTCTGTCACACACAGCACCCGCAAAACAAGACGAAATATCCTCGGATAGAAGAGGGAAACCTGTGGAAAAGAAGTTGAGATAGAAAAAATGTGGTATGAAATGTTTATAATGTAATTAGTTCACCCACTTCAGTTTATCTGGCGCTGCTGGAAGCCTGGTCTGTATGAGAACTTTCTGATGTTGGTGATACTGCATCAGGAACTGATTGGATGATATTTAGGAGCCATCAGTTCTTGATGCACTCCCTTCAGCATCGAAAGAGACACCTGTGAGTCTTCTCACTTTTACAGTCACTTATACAAAGACGCCAGTACAATGTGGACTGTAAGAGAAATAATATGGTGATTGTTTTGAGCAGTTTATACAAACATTAAAGCTGCAGTATGTAATTAGTTCCCCGCTAGAGGCACCAAACGGAATTTATAATGTGCTTGTGAAATAGCTGTATTATAAACGCATCCTTTACAATGACTGTACCATACTGTACACTGTTTTGTGCTGTTTCT
Organism: Danio choprae; assembly: GCA_903798125.1. NCBI lineage: Eukaryota > Metazoa > Chordata > Actinopteri > Cypriniformes > Danionidae > Danio > Danio choprae. The sequence goes on along the minus strand of CAIGQW010053658.1, from coordinate 332,705 downwards.
GTAATAATGGGTTGTTCAATTGTCTTCAATAAAGTTGCAATTTTGCTTTACATTTTTCCCTTAGTCTGCTCCACATTAAAAAAGTCTCAATGTCAGAGAAAAAACCCCCATTAATAATACATGTACGTTTAATAGCTGTATATCAACTGTTCTTAAATGCTATTAAACCTTTTGATGATTACTTATTAAAAATGAACCATTTTTATTATATTATAATTGTGATAACTATGCCTTTTATTTATTTATTTATTTAATTTTTTGGATTAATTGGCATATTGATTACCATATGTGTATAAGCAGAGTTACTAAAAATGGCATGTTTAACCTATATGTGTTCTTATAAGTGTTCTTTTTGGTTTTATTTATAGTAAAACTACACTGTAAAAAAATTTGTAATGACAGCATATGTACAGCATAGTTCATTGTAACTTATTAAACAAAGTTAATGATGTTCTAACTTAATTTTAAGTTATGCAAGCGATTTTAAGTCAGTTTAACATAATATAAGTTCAATGGACTCATATAGTTAATTTGATTCAGGTTAAAATGAAAGCAACCAGGATTTTTTTACTGGGTATGAATTTTGTCATTGGTTACTCATCTTTACTCTGAATTTCTTTCTTCTGTTGAACACAAAAAAGAAACGTTGATGTAATGCTGAAACCTGTAGCCATAGACCTCAATATTATTTGTTTTTCCTACTATGGAAGTCAATGTTTACAGGTTTTCAGCTTTCTTTAAAATATCTTTTTTGCATTCAACAGAAAAAAAAATCCATAAAGATTTGTAACCACATGAGGCTGAGTAAATAGTGAGTGACTTTTTATTTTTAGGTGAACTATGCCTTTAAGATACAGAGCATTCAGCAAAACGTTAAAGAAAAAAATTGGCTGAAAATAAGATCTTTTTTGATTAATAAAATGCAAGTCAACATTTATCGGCTAGACAGTCCCTTAGCTAGACAGTTGATATATGCAAGAAAGTGAACATTACTTACAACATTATTACCTCGACTTCCTTTACAAGCAGACCTTTTGCTTCATAAAATATTAATGTATCATCAAGAGACAGGAGTTACAACATTGTATTGATATAATGAATCACGTTTTCAGCAAAAACATCTGCAATTTCACCTGAGGAAAATTATATATATAATTTTTTTGAATGATTTGTGGGTGAGTGAAATATATACTTTGTAAATACTGTTTTTTTAGCCTGATTTTGGTCAGAAATTACTGAGCGCCCCCTGTCGGTTAACCTAAATCCAATTGCAAAAGTCTGAGAAGTCATCAGTAAAGATAAACATAATTCAGTATTTTAATACAGAGACACTGGTTGATATTTGTCACAAATAAAATACATTAAAAACCTAGAGAAATATAATAACAAAACCAACTTTAGTACAAATGAGCGCCACAAGTAGCTCGTGCTGTTTAGTATCGCCATCATGTGGCCGCTAAATGATTTTACCGCGGATCAGGTCATGAAGTAACCCCCTTTTCCTCTCAGAGCTTAGTTTTACAATTGCTTACAGGTTAAAAGAGAGTCAGGAATTGTAACCTTGTTCTTCGGCTAACTTCAGTTGTATATTTTAGGAGTTAAAAACACCGGCGCTCAGATGAGCTCGAATAGAGGAAGGGTTAAACGTAACAAAAATGTGCGTAATTTGGATTTGGATGATGCGCAGTCAATAATCGAGAAGAATCATCCAAATATTATACCTGCAGGGCGGCAGTTAGACAGGACACCTCCATGTAAGAGTGAAAGAGTCACAATACACCAGTTCAGCAAACCAGACGCTTCTCCAACAACAGCAGAACAAGCGGTCAAAGATGAGCCACGTGCTCAGGTAAACACACACACACACACACAACCGCGTTTCAGCAGTATTTTACTCACAAAATGTGTAAAAATGACTTTGACGATGAAAATAGGATGTTACTTTCTAATTTATATGTCATATTTTCGTGTGTTCCTTAGTATTATCCTTTTTTAAAGCAGGAAAATGTTGGCCATTATTTTTAAATTAGCAAATAATAGGCAACTTTAAGAAAATTAATCATGTTTGGCTACACTAAAGTAAGGTTTTTGTAGTAAATAATTATAGGAATCGTAATCAATCAGACAAAAAATAAATAAATACAATCTTAGTTTTAGTAAAGGTTGGGATAAAGCAGATTTTGTTCTCACTATATAAATATTTGCATCCCATGACCCACACTATGAACAAATCTGTAAGCATTATTATGTGTCATTTAAAAACAATAACTAATTTTTGTCATAAGTATTATGAAATTTCCATGAAGCTACCACAGTAAAGCACAAATACATTTTGAATATTTACATACAATGAATATTACCGAATATTTACATATTTATTTTATATATTTATTTATTTTAAGCTGAAACTTTTCACCAATACTTCACCTTTTTTCCCAATAGACACTTGTAAATGCTAGAAAAAATAACTCTCATCTTTACTCAATGTTAAATATACTTATATAAATATACATGTATTATTTTTGGCTTAAGATAAAACAAAGCAATAGTCATAATCATCCTTTTCTCATACATTTCATCATTTATGCAAATGTTTCCCAATGATTTCATTCTTTCCAAGGAAATTGCTAAACCTATTTCCCAGAATGGATCAAGTGAAGAGCAAGATGAGGGGAAGTCCATCAGGAGGTCTAGTTCAATAGTTGCATCAGGTGATTTCACATGATCACTGGCACAACAAGTTATAGTTACATAATTTCTTTCTATGCCTCTATATTCCTTAATATCAGTTTTACACTGCTTACACTCACTGGTTCTTTTGGAATACCGCTATATTCCTTTAACATTCACTTTCATGGATGTCCAGCAACAACCGGGAATGCTGACCCCGAAAGCTTCATCCAAGGAATGCAGGGATATCAATGGACGGACACAGACCTGGAGTTTATCTATGAAACCAAAAGGAAAAAGAAAGTTCAACAGGCGCAGGTCAATTTTTTTTTTGTTACGTTAGATTATTTATAGGCAATGGGAATCTACGTAATGGCAAGTTGTGTTCTGCCATGTTTTGGACACGCTTAGGAGAGCACGCTGCAAACCAATGCAAACCACCATAGAAAAAGCAAAGCATTTTGTAGTAATACTTTTTGAAACATCTTTTAGTAACTCAGAATAAAATGGACTAATGTGTTGTGGATACCTTTATAAACTCTATTTGTGTGTCTGAGAAGTTACTAGGTAGGAGATATTTTGTTATTCTGCAAAACATTATTGTGATATGAATATAATTTCATTTCATGACTTGTAACTCTAATTGGAAAGTAATCATAATTTTTCTTTTTCATTTCATGATTGTGATGATTTTATAGGGGGGTGAATTGTTCTGGTACCCAAAAGGTTTAATTTGCCTGAAATCTTACATAGTCACAGGCCTTAAAATTGTTTACTGTATTAGGGTTAAACTTTATTCGAACTGTGTTTTCTGCTTAATTACACTACCAACTCAACATTGCAGATCTTACAATGTGACTATTGCAGATTCATACATTGCGGTATCGATGCTGAAACTATATATGCGCAGCCCTACTGAGGGATCGGATCAAATAAATGTACGAGACTATCCATAATTGACAGGGTATCAACGAGCTGCCACAAGAAAACATTTCCATATATGATTTTCATCTTTATTTTATAGTGAGCGCTTACAGTTTTTTGCAAGTCAGTGTATATATGATACAATAGACCTATAGAAATCAATTGGATCCATGTTCCCGTCTCCCAAATTCCCAGAATGCTATTTTGAACATGTCACATTTCTCTTTTTCTCATTTATTCATGATGTTTTTGCATGTGTTTATTATTTCCCCCGTATGATGAATTAATTAAGCCATCTCATCTCAAACTGGTTTACAGCAAGAGTTGAGTGAAGTCCAGAAATCTCTGAAGAGAATGATGCAAATGCGGGACTTGGCCATTGCTGCCCATGTCAAAATACAAACAGAGCTCTCTAAGGTACGCAAACGGTGCATTTGAAAAGATTTCCGCATTGTGATCTGAACCATGAGCTAAGTACTGGCGTTTCAGGTGCCGTCCTGTGATCGGATGCAGCAGATTTCCAATAAAATACTTCTGAGGTCGCAGAACTCCGGTCAGTTGGAAGGACTTGATTTTAAAGCTCGACTTGCTCAGCTAAAGTACGCTGATGTGATCTGCACTATAGCCGAGGAGAAGACAGAGGTCAGCAAACTCAAGACAGAACTGGAAAAGGCACAAGCAATGAGGTATAGTATTAATCCAACAGTTTGTATGTTGTGAAAAAAGTTATGAAGAATAATTTGATTAAATATCAAGTTTTAGGATCTGGGGGAGGTGAATCCAGCCTTTCTCAACCCCCAAGGCTCTGCACTGGTTATGGAAATTAAATATTCACCCAAAACAAATGAATACGATTGGTTAAGATTGGCAATGACTATTTGGAAGTGGTACTAGGAACCACAGGAAAAAAAAGCAAAACATTTTTTTTCTTGTAAGAATTCTTTGATTTCTATTCGAGTTTACCCACATAAGACTTGCTAGCATGATACTAGGATGTTATGCAGTGCCTAACAACATGTTTTAGCAAGCATGTTAAGTCTTCTACTCCTGTGCACTGATTTCACATTTCATTGTATGTTTATGGTATTTTTGGCAGTTACACACCTCTTAGCTCAGTACGCTAAATTTGTTGTCGTAGATCTAGATCTAGAATACATCTGGTTGTCACACTTATGACTATAGACTGAACAATACAAATGCAAATAGCGTCACTCGTTTAGCAATTTTCAATTTATTGTAATTTTCATTCTGAGTTTTAAGTCTTTTAGTGGAAAATGGTGTGGAATAAATGCTCAATATTTTGTTTGCAGAGAAAAGGAGGAGCAACTCACAAAGGATATTGACAGCTATAAGGAAAAGATCAATCAAATCAAGGTGATTGCCAGCATGAGTGCATCCTTATGTTAAATGGCCATTTGTTTAATGTATTGCACTTAAGATTATAGTTTTTTTCTGTAAAGGTGAATGTACATACACTGACTGCAGAAATAGCTGCTCTGGAATCCCAGGTGTCTGGTAAAGAGGTTAGTTGATCACTTTTTGCTACTTCTTACCTGACTTTACCCTTAGCAATTCGAAGACATTCAAACAGAATATGACTTGAGACCCATTCACACTATAGATAATAACTACAAACTTGTAGTATTTATTAGCAAACATAAAAGGGAAGTCCATATCCTGATTCTAATATAAAGGATTCAGAACTATTTGTTTCCAGATAATGTGGGATTTAAAGCATTTGCAGCCAATCAGAAACCAAGAACAGGAGACAAAAATGGTTAGGGTAATTTTAGAGTCATTTATTCTATCTTTATTTGATCAGGCAAAAAGGCAGCCTGTCAAAGGGGGATTTCACACTGAAGGAATATTTTTATGTATCCCAAAATAATTGGCATAAATACTTACTTTTGGTATGTTTGTGTAAATGGGAATGGTTTCCGTTCTAGGAATGTCATTTTGGGGAACTTCATTAGCTTGTACTTCAGAGTAGGTTGCAACCAAGAACATGGCCCAAGAAAAAATGTAGAGACTGGCCTGGAGGCTGGTTCCTGTAACTGAGTTCCTATAACTAACTGGTGCAAAAGCCCTACTATGAATATTAAGTAGCTTTTAAATATTTAAATTGACAGAACTGCAGCCCACATTGTAGTTTTGTACACAAATATAGTTAATCTCACTGGTGTGAAAAGGCCTGTAATCTTTATCTGCCAAATATTGGTGAATGAAATATGCTTTCTACTCATGTAGGAGGCACCACAGCCAGCGAAACAACTGCAGAAAGTCAGAAAAGGCCTCCAAACCTCTGCTGCCTCCAATGCCACTAAAGCTCATTCAGCACCCAAACCTCCCAGTGCCGCTTCTGCCCCGAAACCTTCTAGTGCTGCTTCTGCCACGAAACCTTCTAGTGCTGCTTCTGCCACGAAACCTTCTAGTGCTGCTTCTGCCACGAAACCTTCTAGTGCTGCTTCTGCCACGAAACCTTCCAGTGCCGCTTCTGCAATGAAACCTTCCAGAGCCGTTTCTGCCTCCAAACCTTCCAGTGCCACTTCTGCCCCTGAACCCTCCCAACTTTCCAGATCCTCTTCTGCCCTCAAATCTTCCAACGCCGCGTTTGCCCCTGAACCCTCCAAAACCTCCAAACCAACTAATGCCACTTCTGCTCCCAAACCTTCCAGGGCTGCTTCTGCCACAAAAACGTCCAGTTCCACTTCTGCCCCCAAAGCTTCCAGTCCCGCTTCTGCCTCTGAACCCTCCAAACTTTCCAGATCCCTCTCTGCCCTCAAATCTTCCAGTATCTATTCTGCCCCTGAACCCTCCAAAACCTCCAAACCAACTAATGGCAACACTTCTGCCCCCAAACCTCCCAGTGCTGCTTCTGCCGCCAAACCCTCCAAATCTTCCAGAGCTGCTTCTGCCCCCAAACCTTCCAAATCTTCCAGAGCTGCTTCTGCCCCAAAACCCTCCGAACCCTCAACTGTCCCTAACCCACCAAAATCCCTTGCAACCCCAAACCCATTCAAACCACCTGCTACCATGAAAGACTCCAAAACTCTTAAACCCACCACAGGCACAAAGGCTCCAGCGGATGATATTGCTGGTCTGCGTCGCTCTAAAAGAATTGCTTCTAAGAAAGATAAGTGATGAATTTGTTCAGAATCATTTTCTTACTCTCATTTGTGATGCCATTTTTGTCTTGAAATCATGTTTTTGGAATGGGAGGATTTACTTTTAAACTGTGAGGGAATTGTTTGGTGCCCTCTGCTGGATATTTAGGTATTAGCATTTTTGGACAATAAAAGGTAGTTGAATCAGATGTGATTGACAAAATGGACAACGTGTATTTAGATGTTTTGCACTCTGTTTTTCCTTTACTCCATACATTGAGTGCATTTTATTTTGTGAATAATAAATGTATTTCAACTGTCTCTACATTTGTCTGGGTTGTGTTGTAAAAGGCTATAGCTACTTCAGAAAATCTGAGAAACCCAACATTGCAAGCAGCTCTTACAGATATATTTCCTTTCTGCTCAGACTGCCAGTGTCTAATTGACATAAACAACCCTGTGGCCAAATAAAATCCTGTTGGAAACCCTGCTTAAAATGATGGCTGAGGTATATTGGAAAATGCTGTCTTCTATCTGGTCAAAGGCTGATAAACCAGAAAAAAGCTATCAACTGGTCAAGCCAGAGCAGAGGATTCAAGCTGATTTTCTTTCCCCCAGCAATGACTCATTATGTTAATTTTAGCTACAGACTATAAGCCTTGTTTTAAAAATTTAAACATTATTTGAACAGAATTTACCTTGAGGTTCCAGCATGTAAAGTAGTTTCACTTACAAGGACTGCAACCTCCTATATTAGTACCGAAAAGCTTAATACAACACGTAACACAAAGCAACACTGTAAAATCTAGCCAGAAAACTTAAACAATATTCAGAAACCAAAAAGATCACCCTAGAATCTTGCTAGAGTACCCGAGCAATATCCTGAAACTCTAGCAACAACTAGAATGTAGCCAGAACACCCTAACAACACACCAAAGTCCAGTACACAAAGTAACCAGCCAGAAAATGCCTTAAGACACAAGAATCTACACCGAAATCTTTAGCAACACCCAAAAATCACCCAGAATACCTTAGCAACAACCTAGAGTCTAACCAGAACATCCTACAATCTAGCAACACACTGAACCCACCCTGTACACCCTAGCAATTAACTAGAAACTCGAACACCCTCGAAACCACGCACCATAGCAACACCCTATTATCTAACCAGAATACCCTAGTAAGGTCCCGAAACCACTCAGTACATCTTTTACTCAGTATACCCTACCAACAACCCTCATCTTAGAATCTAGCAAGAACACTCCAGCAACACCCTATAATCTAGCAGCATGCTGGAAGCCACACAGTACACCCTAGAAACGACACAGGACAGCATAGCAACAACATATAATCTAGCAAGAACACCCTAGTAACACCTGGCCTGCAATCTAGCAACACACTGAACTCACCAAGTACATCCTAGCTACACACTAGAAATCATACACAAATCAAGACAGCATTGCAACACCAGAGAAGCCACATAGAACACCTACAAACCATACAGTACACCATAGTAACACCCTAGAATGTAGTCAGGACACCCTAGCAAGTTCCTGATGTCACCCAGAACGCCATAGCATCAGCAACTGAATCCACCCAAATACAGCCTAGTGACACTTTAGAAAGCCTTTAAAAAAATAACACCCTGAAAGCACCATTCCGCTTATACTGTAAGACTTAGCCACCAATATGATTGATCTGCTTTTTTCTCTTAGCAATGCAAGTTTGACTCTGCGTGACTTACACAGCAATTAAATTTGCAAATTAATTTCACTAAAATGTTTAATCAACTGAAAGCCCTTAAATGTGTGTTAAGAAAGTGGTTGGCAGAGCTGGTGAAATCCAAACTTGTCTTTACTCTGAAACACTGAAGTACAGACAGAAAGGGTTGAGGGTCTGGAAGACATTAACATTGAGAAAACCTAAACAAAATTTCCAAAATCAACTGTTTTTGAAAGTGTACCCTGCTTCAACACCGATTCGACCTGATCCAGCAGAAATCTGTTGATGTAAGCCCGAGGGAAGTTGTTCCCTGCCGAAACGATATGTTAACCACATTTGGACTCTCTCACGGTCTCTCATCCACCGTTTTCAATCCAACAATAACGGGTGACTCTAGTTGAGTCAGCAAAGAGATAATGTGCTTCCTCTACAGCCCTTCCATGTTCCAACCATTTGTGTATATGCATTTATTATGTGTTGATTCCAGTCTGAACATTAGAGTGTTGTTAAAAAGTTAAACATTTAAAAAAAAAAAGTCATTTCAGCATTGTATAATCCCTAACAACATTCAGATAAAACAATTTTTTATTACTAAAAGACCATTTAAACCCAGTATAATACCTTTAAAAGTACTGATAATGTGCCAAAATACCAATGACTCTCATTCGCCATCAATCCTGTGTCATGTCTGTCATTGTCTCAATTGTTCAACATAAATTACAATGTATAAGTCATTTTGTAATATGTCACAATACACTTCATATAATATACAATGATCCTTATCCAAGTTAAACTGATTGACCATTGAGATTTTCCACATTATCTTTTCCTCTCCTACATTTGTCTTCTGTGGACGAACTTGATTTTAGGGGGACTTGAGTGAATGACATTGTAAAGACGCTATATACAGATTTAAAGCGACCAACTTCTCTTGCTGTTTTAGTTACTTTAGAATGGTCCCTCATCTAGCAAGGTGAGTGAAAATTGGAAACTTTGGCTGCCAGTTGAAATAGGGTTTGTCAGATAATTAAGGAATAATTAAAAATTATTACAAATTAAAACAGATAACTGGGTGCAACTGGAAAGAAACCTATTCTATTTATTTTAGGTGTGTTATTTCTAAATATCTCATTTAAGCATGACTACTGTGCATCATAATAGAAGTACCTCAAGAGATATGCTTGAAAACTGCTCTTTTACATTGGCGCCAATACGCTCTTTTACTTCTGTTAGGAGAACTTCAAATAAGAATTAATCTGTGACCTCGAAAATGACTTAAGATTTTTTTGAATATTATTTAAAGAGCAGCTTGAAATTTTCTACTAAATATCACCTTTTCATCTTCCTCCCTTTTAGAACATCATGATGATGAACAAACAAGGATGAAATGTTATATTTATCGAAGCACAGTCCTTTTAAGAAGTTACAATGTGAAGTTATCGGCTTGGTGTGTCCCAGCCTTATGTTGCCTCTCGTCTGGCTCAAATCGGAGACAGTTTTCCTGATTCAGTGCGCAGAATCAGTGTTGACCACTGGGTTTAACTCTGGAAAAAGTCTTGTCTGTTTGTGCCAGTTTGTCAATAATTTTGATAAAAACAACAATATACGGCCAGAAATCATTTTCCTTGAATAACTTTTGTAGTTTTAACAATCTGCATTACTTTCATACCTTATTATGCATAATTTTTCCTAGCTTTTTCAATTTCTACTCAGTTACTAATTTTGTACCAACTTGAAAAATCTTAAAGGACAATTTTTTTAAATGTATTTTTTGATGTTTCTTATTTAATTACTGATTGTTTACTTGTAAGCATGTTAGTTAAGGTTGTTTGTAAATTTTGGTTTATGCGAGTAATATTTATAGGTCACATTTAAAGTGATATTTTATTATTCTCTGTTAAATATGGTGGCAATTAATTATATGTATATACAGTAATTACACTGTATATAGTTTTACTCTAAAAGTCAAGCACTTCACAATCTGGCACAAGGAATTGTGGGAAACATCAGATTCACCGTTTCCTCCAGGTTTTTGCCTTCACTTCATCACTTACCCGGATGGGTTTCACCATTATCCTTGTATTGAACCTGAGAAATATCTGACCAAACAAACATATTCCTGAAACATAGCTAGCATTTAGCTGAATGACCTTGTGTTTGCTTTTTATTCTGGTAATTTTACCTCACTTGTCGATTGAACCTGGAACTTTGCCTCAGAGACAAAAAGAAATAAATGTAGGAACAACCACGTCCTTTCATATCTTAAACGCTCTGCAATCGTACTTCATTTATCAGGCCAAGCTAGTTCAGGGTGCAGTTAGCATGCTAGGACCTCGTGAAAGCCTATTATTATAATGATAAATGCGTTGAGCTGGAAGCCACATGTGTTGGTGTAAGAGATTAGCTTCTGTTTTCCTAGCATTAGCGGTAAGTCCTCAGACAAGGTCAGCGCAGGAGAGATCGTAGGCCATCGGAAAGCTAGCCGTCCTCCTGTCCATTGGATACTATAGGTCTCATTTAAAATCCATTGCACAGTTAAAACTAACTGCTTTATTATGGAGGTGACTAGCTCAGGGTCAGTCCGTGATTAATCAGGCAGGAACTGCGATTTTACTTCCAGCCCAAATAAAGTATACTCATTTGTTTTGGCTAGCAAGACAAATAGGTGTTTGTATTAGCACAACCCTGACTGCTTCTGCTTTGATCTCGCACACTGATCCTTTAATTGTAGTCTTTGTGCTCAAGGATTTCCAAGGAGTCCAAACCACTGTTTTGAACCGCATTTTCCATTGCTGCCACTAGAGGTCGGTGTGGCGCTAGATGGCACCTGTGTAAACTTTTCATCAGTCAGGGAAAGTTAAGCCAGTTAGCATCAGGAACATGTCGTAAGCAACATTTTGTAAATATTTTGTTAAATATAAATATTACAGTACATATTTTACCAGCGCATAGTTTGTTTTCTGGATGGCTCTTGAAAATGTAAAATGAGACATTTTTTACTGTCTGAAACCAATCACAACTATGACTGCACAGAACTGTAGGCCTCAGACTGTGAAAAATATCTAGCTTACATCAAGGTCTGTCTTAAATCTTTTAGAGCCTTTCAAATACAATTTCCATGTATTTTTGGTATGTTAAATTTTAGGGAGATATATAGCGGATATTGTGTTAGTTATTTTACTGGTGTGTAATTAGAATTTTAGGGCTCTTACATTAGTAAAATAGAGATATTTTAATTTCTCTGAGGCCTGTAATTCAATTGTAATGACCTGGGTTAAATTCAGATTATGATATTAGCTTGCTGTTTTGGCTATTTTAGTGAAATTCATGATTTTAGAAAGTGCCTGTTTACCCGCGGCTAAATGGATCTACAGAGATTGTCAGGGGAAATAAATGTCATCACACTAAAAAGGCAAACTCGTTTACTGCTTTCAGAGGTTTCTGATTGTGCTCTAACAAACTGTTATTACATAAACTTTCCAGCTTGTAGATGTTAAGTGAAGAGTTGTTGGAACATTATTGGTTGTGTCATTGAAGTTATGTGATTGTGACTTTGTTTAGGTTACGTTTAGCTTTTCGCTTCTGGTAATTGTATGTAGGCTTCACAATTCATTAAAGTTCTGTTCATTTGGAACCAATGTTGTTATAAACAAAATCTCTAAGAACAACCCAGTCTCACAGGAAAATGTGACTTTTTTTTTTTAACGAGGTGATGTTATGTGTTGCGTTTTTGTTTAGCCTTTTCTGTTTCCTGTAATTGCATTGCTTGCCTTACAGGAGTGCCTTATTTATTTCCATGATTTATTTCCATGATCCCACACTTGTTCTTATTCTCGCTGATTTTGCCTGGTTTGTATGTAAGAACTTTGTCTTTCTCACTTCCATGTGTGGTATTTGTTCTTTGGTAGTTCTTAGTTTTTGTTCTTTCTTAGTAGTTTGGTGGTTGTTTGTCTAGTAGTCCTCTCATCAACCAACCCACTACATCTGCAAATTTTGTATGATGTGAATCGTGTCAATGTAATTATTTCTTTCAGAAACATGTACACAAGGCCCACTCCTAACCATAACCATTTTACAGAACTGCATGAAATGGCAAATTCATAATAATCTGACAAATCAAAATAGAAAGAGAACTTGTTAGTGGTGTATATTTTTGATTAGTTTTTTACACTTAAAGGGATAATTCACCCCAAAATTATACCTCTGTCTTCATTTACTCACTCTTCACTTGTTCAAAAACTAGTTTCTTCTTTTTAACACAAAAGAAGATATTTTGGGAAATGATGATTTATAACACCCATTGATTGCATAGTAATTTTTCCCCACTGTGGAAGTCAATGAGTGCCATCAACCATGGAGCCTCAGCTGAGGTGGTACTAAAGCCCTGTCCGCATGAACATGGGTATTTTCAAAACCGCACATTTTTCTATTTGGTTTGGCTGTATCATGTGACTGAAACTGAAACTTACTAAAGGCCAGGGTGATGATTTTTAGAAACTCCAGTTACAGTGTGGTCGTGTGGACACTACAACCATAGTTTTCACCTTATGGCGTCAGTGTGCTACTGTTTTCTCCTTTCTGATTGGCTAACATGGCTGGGTTCACACCAAATGCGGAAGATGTGCAAATTCTGTATGTTCGTGGCAAACGCATCGCGTATTCTGTGTCATTCACACCATGGGACGGTAATCTGTCTTTGTTCTTACTTTTGCATTGACTTGTAGGCGATTTACTTGTGAAAATACTTAATTCCTCATTTGGTGTGAATCCAGCATAAAGTGAAATTATCACCGCCTGTTGGTTGGCGTTCCTTTAACATGCATCACAGTGAGATTTTGCATTTTCATGTAAATAGAGATTTTGTTTTTAAACGAAAGCGAGGAAAACTCTGATTATGAAAAGACTGTGTACATGTGGACATGGCCTAAAAGAAGTACTAGGAAAGGAATGCAGTGGAAAAGCCCCCAAAAGTGAGCCATACCAATCCAAACCAAACCACGCTGTACCATGCAGTGGAAAATATTCTTAAGTCCTTGATTTGTTCAAATCATTGTCATGTGTAAATGTGTCGGATCTGTACTCACCGTGTTGAGCTGCAATGCCCACATACCACCGCAAAAGCTTGCCAGTCTCCCCATGTTTGTTGGTTTGGTTTGGAGACAATCTACTGTATGGTCATCTCCCGAAGCCAAGAAAAATCTCATAAAAGTGTATTAGAGGGACGAAGGGGCTTAGCTTCAGAATGTGGCAGCAGTGGCGTGAAGTCTGGCCAGGCGGTGTGAAGCACGCATAGCCGGTTCTACAAGTAAGCGAAGTGTGAAACCAGCCATGCAGATTGCCCTGCCAGCTCTGAAGCCATCCCAAAAATCTAAGCCCTGGTTCTGGGAGGCTGTTGACAGCATTATTTGATGGTCTTCTACAGTCTTCCCAAATCTCAGCAATATTCTGCTGGAATGAATTTGTGATCATTTTAGCCTCGCCAAACACACTGCTGGTGGATTGTCTGAGGCCCTGTTTGCACTAATTGTGAAATCTAAATGTACTTTGTTAGCAGACATGCTAATACTGAGGTGAACAATCTATCTGAGCATGTTAAGTCAGAGAAAAAAGTTGGTTTTGGTTAACTTTAATCAAAATCTTATACTTCCACTTTCCAAAAATGAAAATGTCCTCATATTTACTCACACTTAAATGGTTCTAAACTTTCATGATTTTCTTTCTTCCTTCTGTTGAACACAAAACAAGATATTTTAAAGAATTTTTGGGGGGGGGAAATAGAGTCATTGACTACCATGAAAATGACTGGTTGTTTTTCATAATTTTTCACTATATCTTCCTTCATGTTCAACAGAAGAAAGAAACTCAAACGGGGTTGGAACAAGTGGATGTTGACAATTTTTAGGGGGGGTGAACAATTCCTTAAAGAAAGAATCTGTGATGAAGGGCTTCAAAATAAAATCCTGTCCTCGGTTCAATATTCAATTGGAAATATGTTACAGTGCTGAAAAAAAGGTTGGCAGGAAAGTCTTTTGTGGCTGTTTGAATGCATTCAACCACAAGCATTTATACTGTGAAAGCAATCCAGTCTAAATCATTTTCAACTCCGCTTACCTCTGGAAGTGTTTAAAAGTTGACACGCTCAGAACATTTCAAAACAATATCACGAAAGTGATCCATACAACTTTTGCTTTTTATTCTGAACACACCGCATAGACTACCAACAGTAGCCAACTGTGGCATGTGTATTCTGTACCACCTACACCAGCAGGTGGAAGCAGTCTTTATATCTCATTATTACAAAGAAAATCGAAAGGGACTTTGGAAATACAAATTGTAAACCAAGGCTGCATCCGAAAATTGGATTTGATCTTGAATAGATATTTTTCGTTTAAATATGTAATTACTTGACGATCGGCAGTATTGCTAATTCTGGGCCCTATGTACTTGTTTCTTCACTGGGCCCCCTCTCTTTAAAAATCATATTTCTTTACTTTTCATAAAGGTTACTTTCAGAGTTCCTCGCATTTGCGTCGCCCTTGGTAAAGATTGCATTCCTCTTCCCCATTTGAGTGCATTTTGTTGCCATTCACAAATCCTCACGGCCTCATGGGACAGTAAAATGTCCATCATATGCACACTTCAGAATCTCATTGTAAGTAGTAGATTATATTGCCATTTTCTGGCTGTTTTAGAAGTACTGTGAATTCAGACATACTTGCACGCCTGATTTATAACAGGAAAGTTAACAATATTGGATGCAGCCATAGTCGCGCGATGGCAGATTTGAATTTATCAGCTGATTGTTTGATCGTCAAAAGCTTAAACTGTAATAATGATGAGTTTTCCTTATTTTGGAGGATGTTCCCTTCATTACTGATGGACTGTTAAAACTCTGCAAAACAAATATTGTTTTCCTGCAAGGAGGAGAAAGGTCTGGAATAAGAGAAGGGTGAGTTTAATAACAGAATTAAACATTTTAAATGCAAACTAATTCAGAAACGGCTCACAAAGTATTATGCTTGCTGCACATGCGCAAGTTTTATTTTCGCTTTAAATCACAATAGGCATTTATAGTGGAGATTTCAACCCTGCAGGACATTTATTGCACTGGTATTTATATGACAGGAAACAATCTTACTGGTATGTCAACAAAAAGATCTGCTTTTCTCAAGATAAGCGCGTTATAATGTCTGTTTTTATGCTGAATGAGTTATGAATGTAGCACACCAGCTAACACATTTATCATGACATAGTCTATAGAGAGCATGTGAAATGTTTGCGTGTCCTTCACCATCACAAATCATAGATTTCATTAATACTATTCATTAAAGGCACTGCATTTGCATAAAAATATGGTCAAACAATTTATCTGCTACATTTTTTTTGTCTTAAAGGAAAAGTAGACCCATAAATGAGAACTGTCATTTAACAACCTTAAAGGGATAGTTCAACCAAAATGAATATTTCTTCACCCTTTACTCACACTCAAGTGTTTCTCAACTTCTATACATTTCTTTCTTCTTTTAAACACAAAGCAAGATATTAGGAAGAATGTTGGAAACCAGCAGCCATTGACTTCCATACTAACCAAACATATTATGTAAGCCAATGGCTGCTGCTTTTCAACATTCATAAAATATCTTAATTTGATTTCAGCAGAAGAAACAGGTTTGGAACAAGTGGAGGGTGAGTAAATGATGAGAGTATTTTCATTTGGTGAATTATCCCTTTAATATGTCTCAAACTCCATATTTATTTTTATTCGATTTGTTCCTCACAACCATCAAATGGCTGCCAAAGAGTTCCAATACAATACATCTACTTTCATCAAGTAGAAAAGAGCAACACGACCTCCAAAAAAAAGTCTTATTTTGTGTTTTAGGGAAGAAAGAAAATAACACAGGGTCGGAATAACTTGAGGGCGAGTAAATGATGACAAAACTTCCATTTCAGTTGAATTATTCCTTTAAATTGTAAGTAAATCATGTTGATTTATGTTTGCAAATTGGCTTGCCTGAATTTAAGGCCTAAACCCAAGGCAGCAGGAAAGGCCTGAAGTCATTTGTTTTACTACTCCACGAGGAATGCTTTCAGGAAGAAAGTGGTTTCAGGAGGAAGAGGGAAACAGGAGTGCTGAACGAAGTCTCGAATGTGCACTGGCAACAGTTTGCAGTGAAGGCAGTAGAATAAAGCACATGAGACTAAACATTTGGACAGTGTCTAAGTACACACACTCCACTCAGCATAGGAAGAGGGTGACGGGGGTCACTGGTCCAGCTGAGAAACTCTGAGACCCTGCATTCTTCAAATCCTCAGCCTGAGAATTCATGAGGTGCATTTTGCTTTGTGGATTATTTGCTTCCCAGTTCTTCTGGAAAAATGCATTGTAACATACCAGGCATTGAAACCTGCTATCAGACTAAACACTCGAACACTTGGCCCTTTAGAGGTACACAAAGCAGTCTGTATTAAACATTGTTCCTCAGTGACTATTGGATCATAAAACTCAATAATCATCATCTGTAAACCTTGCAGTTTTTATCACCCCTTGATCAAATGTAAACTGAGTAGACTTGATTACAATAGCTGAGGACGAGCCCTTTCGGATGATGCCACAGTAAATGACGCAATATGACCGATATGTATGGTAAAACATACTTGGAATTTGTACTTGTGTTTAACCCATCTAAGTTGGTGCAGGTGCATCAGGAGCAATGAGTAGTGTGCCACCATTTTGCTGAAGCACCCCGGGACTCTTTGGTCAAGGGGACCTAATCATAGGTATTGAGGGTGCAAAAGAGCTTTCTTCAGTCATTCCCTCACAAACAACAACTGCTGGTACTGAGACTCAAACCTGCAATCTAGCCAAGAGCCAGTGGTTGCAGGTCCAGCTCTCTAAATGCCCTATTTAAGCCACAACAGTAGCTAGTGTATTAGGTCTTGAGCTGTAATTAGCCAAATAATGCTTTGTTTTTACTGAGAGGAATGGTACAGTACAATTATTAGCCCTCTAAAGCTTTTTTTTTCCAATTGTCTACAGAACAAACCACTGTCATACAATGACTTGCCTAATTACCATAACTTGTCTAATTAACCTAGTTAAGCCTTTAAATGTCACTTTAGGCTGAATACTATAGTATCTTGAAAATGATCTAGTAAAATATTATGTACGGTCATCATGGCAAAGATAACAGAAATCAGTTATTAGAAATTAGTAAAACTATTATGTTTAGAAATGTGTTGAAAATTTTTTTCTTTCCGTTAAACAGAAATTGGGGAAAAATACACGGGGGGGCTAATAATTCAGGAGGGCTAATAATTCTGACTTCAACTGTATATACTGTCTGTCTTTACACACGAGAGCACATTACCATTTAAAAGTGATTTTTCTGTAACAGGTCTTATTAAACATTTTAAACATAACCAGAATAAATGAGTAAGAAAAGATAGTTTGTTAACATTTAAGAAATTAATCCATATTCGCCCTCTCAGTCCTGTTGAGAAATTGTGAGGGGAAACGGATGATGTTAGCTTCTACCCAGGAAGCTTTACGACACCCAGGAGACTCGTCTTCCATCATCGGCTGCTCTCTTCATCCAGACGGGCTTTGATTACCGTAAATCTCCCGGCCTGCAGCTCTCTACGCTCCTGCCAGGCTTGACAGATAGGACGGAGCCCGTGCTGTGTACACTGGCACGCGGCTGGATGAGGATTTGTCCAATATGTGTTTGGAATATTTGTGGAGCAGTCTGAGACGGTCATGGTCTCGGTATTCAAAAATAAACCATCGACAGAAAGCGACAGAGTGAATCGCCTTCCGTGCGATGATAGTGGCGAGGAAATATTTGCATCTGTCACACTACATACAGAAAGAAAGGTATTTTAAAAAGTATATTTCATAATAAACAAAAAAAGCTGAACATATTTGCTAAAATACATATATACATACAAATGTATATTTGCATAATTATGTTCAACAAATACAGCCTACATTTTAATATATACACAGTCTTAAGTCTTAAAATGTCCTAAATTTTAAAAACTAAATTTTAGGCCTTGAAAAGTTTTACATTTACAGAAATATTGTGTTGTAGGTCTTAAATCATTTTAAA
>CAIGQW010053658.1:286720-304173 GCA_903798125.1 Danio choprae | reverse complement strand
ATAGAGAGTTTGCCCTTATGTAATGTTATTCACAATATTTGACACCGGGATTCATGCATTTTTGGGTGAACCGTCTCTTTAACTTTACTATTTGTGGGCGGTGCCTGTCTCAAAGTATACACAAGGGGGAGGAGCCATCACAGATTTGTGGTCCACCGCTGATAGCAAGATAATAGTCTATTTCCTGTGATTTGAAAGCTTTTTCCTGCAAACTTTCCTGACCTCATCCACCGCACTGAGGCCGTTCCAGTGGCTAATGAATTGAACGCAGTGATCTCGTAATGTTTTTCGAAGTCTATCATCACGTGCGCTGACTCGTGGGTTCAGCAGAAATGGCCTACGGTGACGACTTTTATTACGCTGACTGACTCAGAGGCCGGACAGGTCGATGGGAGTATAAACAAGGATGTTGTGAAAGCAGTTAGGCTCATTTTCATGAAAACATGGCCTGTTGCCGACACGTAAATTTTTTTGCGGACATCTAGGAGGGGGCATTTATAGAGTTTCAGACTATGTGAATGCCCCTGTGATTTATTTGACCTGTGAAATATCGAGTTTCTCTACCGTCAGGTCGGTATTCTGACAGCTCTTCAATCATAGAAAAGGTGCATTTGAAATAGTAGTTTCATACTGGGTGGTTGTGTGGAAGTATTACAGGTTTGTTCTCTGTTGATGTCTGAACATAATTTTGTTATGTCCAAAACTGCCACTTAATTTTTTTAGTACAGACTAGTCATACCGTAAAGTCAGGAAATAAGTCATGGGTTTTCTTGGGGAATTTCTAATGGATTGTTTTTTTATTATTTTAAAACAGAGAACATTTCATGCGCTTTGGACATTCATTTACATGACAGCAGAATTTTTGGAGGAAAAAAAAAACAAACTTTTCAAAATGTATTTAAATTTTTTATAAAAACAACATTACTACTGTTCATTTTCATTAATTTTCATTTCGGCTTAGTCCCTTTATTAATCTGGGGTTGCCACAGCGGAATGAACCGCCAACTTATCCAGCTTATGTTTTACGCAGCGGATGCCCTTCCAGCTGCAACCCATCTCTGGGAAACATCCATACACACCCATTCACACTCATACACTACGGACAATTTAGCATACCCAATTCACCTATAGCGCATGTCTTTGGACTTGTGGGGGAAACCGGAGCACCCGGAGAAAACCCACGCCAACACAGGGAGAACATGCAAACTCCACACAGAAACGCCAACTGACCCAGCCGAGGCTCGAACCAGCGACCTTCTTGCTGTGAGGCGAACGTGCTACTGTCGTCTGTGTAAACTGTGACAACACACATGCATTACAGCATGTGTATGAAAATATGATTTTCTTTCATAATGTTCATGTTTAATTCATGTTTAATAATTGTTACTTGCTCTTTTTAATTATGAAATTAGCTAGTAAATTAAAGAAAGAAAAGCTTTAACGTCTATTATCAATCTCTGGCACACACAGTCCCAGTGTTTTAAGCTGAAGAAACAGCTATTATAACGTTTATGATTTTACTAAATGTCTTTTCCAGGCCTGAAAAGCAAAAATTCTTAAATCAGTGATATTTGAAGGTTTTCCATGACTGTGGAACCCTGTAATCAGTTTCAACTGGCAGCTTCTGCAGCTAATTACGTGGCTTGAGAAAACCAACATACTGATCTACTTTTTAAGCAGCTGCTGCTTCTTCTGGAATTAAATTTCTAAGCATTTAACATGCTAATGCTAGCAAAATGTTGGGCATAAAAAATGCAGTCATTGCGCTAATTCATGTTAACAGTGTGTTAATTATTAGCAACATGCTAATCATGCTTGCAACTAAAATGTTAGTTGTATTAAATCACTGAAAGAACTTGTCAACATGCTAATTCACACTACCAATGTGTTAATTTTACTAGAAACATGTAAACAACATGTCGTCAATATGCTAGGAACACATTATCTGCCTTCCAATTCATGCTTGTATTCGCTAAAGATTGTAGCATATGTTAAAAACAGGTTTTTAACATGTTAGCAGCTAAAATGTTGTAGCTATGTGTTAAAAATGTTAACATGCTAGCCACATGCCAATTCATGCCATAAGTGTGCTAAATATTGAAATACTATGACCATTTAACAGTAAAATCTTAAAACATTAACAAAATGCTAGCAATAGCTAAAATGTTATAGCATTGTACAAAATTGCTAGTAACCCACTAGTAATGCTAGTAAAACAATAATAATGAAAGAAACTTGCTGGCAACATTGCAATTTATGCTATAAATGTTAAATATTTTTAAATGTGGTAGCAATATGCTAAAACATGTTAGCCATGTGTTAGAAGGAGGTGTAAAGAATGTTTTAACAAAATGTCAATTTATGCTAATTATGTTTCTTTCCTCTTCACACCGAGTTTAACCTTACAGCTTACTAGCTTCAAAAAATCCAGGGAAGGCTTTGTGAGGCAAACATATATTTTTGACCAGTGTCCTTCACTATCTAGTTTGTGTGTGTTCTGCCACAGACAGACCAGCTTTCTCCAGCCTCCGGCACTTAGACTGCATCTCTGCACAAGAAGTTTGGCCATAGGAGAAATGGTCGTGCCCAACTGAGCCTGGTTTCTCTCTCGAGGTTTTTTTTCCTTCACTTTCGTCAATTGGTGAAGTTTGTTCCTCGCCGCTGTCACCACTGCATGGTTCGGGACTTGTGGAGCTGCGCATCGATAGATTTGCTCTTTAGTGTTTGGACTTTCAGCAGTGAAAATTTAACCACACTGAACTGAACTAAACTGAACTTAAACTCTGAAAACTGGACTGACACAGTTTCAATTTACTATAATCACCTATGTTAAGCTGCTTTGACACAATCTACATTGTAAAAGCACTATAGAAATAAAGATGAATTGAATTGAATCAGGTGCGGCCTGACCCAGACAAACCCGAATTGACCCTAAATAGACAGTCCTGTCCAAGACTCCCCTAGTGGTTTACTGGCTGTCTTTTCAATGTAAGAATGCTCTACATGTGGATCCGTGGAAACTTCTTTCTAGACATCAAGGGAGGTTCAGTGTTTGGCTTGATAAAACACTGCTGCTTCTTGTCTGAACTCCTTGTTTGATGAATAGCTTCCCAGAGGTGAGCAGAAGAATAGCTTTGCTCATCATGTTTTGTGTTCAGGAGAGTTGCGGTGTCATTTTGCATCCGAAAAGGAATTACTCTGAAGGATCTACTCTCATTAATCGTCCACGCATGACATGGTGCGTCTCAGAAGATCTTTTTGGACATCGAAGAAGTGAATGAACTAATCCGTCTGCCATGAAAATTATTCACAGACTTGTGGGTGATGTGGACAAGAAGAAGAATTTTGTTCCTCACAAAATTGAAATCAAATGACATACTTAAAGGGTTAGTTCACACAAAAAATTTCATTTGCTCACTTTTTACTTGCTTTCAAGTGGTTCCAAAGCTATATTTGTTTCTTTTTTCTCTTTCATTGAACACAATAAGAAGAGATTTTGAAGAATGTTGGAAAACGACATCCATTGACATCCATGGTAGTAAAAAAATACTAGTCTGTGGCTACCGGTTTTCAACACCTTTCAAAATATCTTATGTGCTCAATAGAAGAAATTAACTTAAAATGTTGGCAGTGACAGAATAACAGAAATGTCATTTTTGGGGTGAACTGATTATGAATGCTTTGAACAGCATTAGTTTAGTATTATTTGGCTTCATAACTTCATAAAAGCCAACAGAAATCATAACACATAAACATATATATTTGCAAAATATGGCATTTGATTTATTTGACCAAATCAAGAGCTGATGCTGCCATGTTTGTTCAGTAGTTCACGGTCTGATTTTCAGAGGGGTCAGTCATCGCAATGACATCATAAGCGTATAGCGTGAGCCGCGTGTAAGAGGGTGACGACAAGCACATCCTTTCAAACTAAAATTACCCCCAAATACGTTCCACATGATTTCTCCTCAGCCGGGACATAAACCAGAGGCTAACCGTGATAGCAAACACCACAAAACGAATACAAGCCTTCAGAGAATCGCAGACTCTGGCTGTTTAAGTAAACCTGCATGAAAGCTTCTCTTTGTCGCATATGTTTTTCACATTCACACAGCAAGACCTGTTTTACATCTTTTGCACACTTTGTCATTTAACGGTGCCATTTCAGCCTACTTTGTCATTTGGTTTTGTTTTGGTAGTATGATTTTAAACTGCTTTTAAAACATTACGTTGTAAATTATTAAATATATATACTGGCTTAAAATGAAAACCAGAACTGCAATAACACATTCACACACAGTAGCAAGTAAAAAAAAAAGAAAGAAAAGAAAACGTAGCATGCTAACTGCTATGCTGGGCGCATCAGCTGAGAAAAACATGACAAAATGAAGAGGCAGATGAATACATTTTGCTTTAAAACTGACACACTTAATAGCAAAATACCACATAGGGGGTTCTTTTTACACATTTGTTCAGATATCTGTCCAGTTTTCCCATTCAAATGTGTCTCTAGTAACTTTGAAATATGCATAGCACCAGGTATGTTTAAGTAAAACGCATTAGTATAGGTTAATGGGATAAACTTAGTAATAACAGGCTAATACATGTAAACATTAATAAAACATTAGCATTTAGAAACGTGTTAGCAACATGCTAACAATGTACTAATCAGTGCTAGTTTTTTAACATTGCTTTGAGCTCGCAGTGCTAATTTACACTAACATGGGACAACATTAAATGTCAACAACATATTAAACAGCCTATGTTAGGCAAATGCTATATAATATTTTAAAATGACATTTTATCAACATGCTCATACAGGCTAGCGAGTTTATAGGCCTACTAGCAACAGGCTAAATGTGTAGGCTATAAAATGTTAGCAACAGCTAAAATGTTGTAGCTGTTTGTGACATAATAATATATTATCCGAATGCTACAATATTTCATGAAAGTGTTTGAAAGTTCTGTCTTTCTCTCCTTCTGTTAAGCTTATTCATACATGCCAAAAAAAGAAAAGGAGACTTGCTGTTTAGATTTGATTTGCAGAATAAAAGCTCTGTTTGATAGTGTGATGCTAGCAGCGGTTCTACTGCTTATTTATTACCCTAAAATGTACAGGTAAATATAGCCTTAACCATTATTTTTTCATTCATTCATTTTCTTTTCGGCTTAGTCCCTTTATTGATCTGGGGTCGCCACAGCGGAATGAACCGCCAACTTATCCAGCATATGTTTTACACAGCGGATGCCCTTCCAGCAAATTTAGCTTACCCAATTCACCTATACCACATGTGTTTGGACTTGTGGGGGAAACCGGAGCAAACACGGGGAGAACATGCAAACTCCACACAGAAATGCCAACTGACCCAGCCGAGGCTCGAACCTTCTTGCTGTGAGGCGAATGTGCTACCCACTGCGCCACCGTGCTGCCCCCATTATTTTTTGTTCTGTAGCAAATGAAACAAAACAAGAAGATTTGCCAGCCTATTTGGTTAGCTTCTACAGGGAGAAATCTGTTAGGAGTAATAATTTGCTGTTGCTAGCATTCAGTTCTTTACTCCAAACTCTGATTACCTGGTGAAACAAAGTTTGACTTTTTCAGTTCTGTAGCCAATGTACTAACGGAAGAAGATTTGCCAGCCTGTTTGGTTACATTTTGGTTTAGTGTTATGATGTGCTGTTGCTAGCAGTGCTAACCTTTTCATCCATGCCAAATAGCCAAACCTTAGTTCTTTAGTAAATATAGGCTACACAAAAAAGGTTTTTAGTTCCTCAGCCAGTGAACTAAAGAAAGAAGATTTGCCAGCCTGTTTGGTAACTCTCTGTAAGGAAAAAAAACACAGTTTAAAGCAATGGTGTTCTGTTGCTAGCAGCAATTTGTCTGCTAAGCTTTTTCCTTCAGAGCTGTCTGTTTATGTCTCCAAATTTTGAACAAGTGACTCTCACCGGCTATTTGAAAAGTACAGACGCTGAAATGTCTGCTGACTGTTTTATAGACTTTCTTCAGGTGCCGTGTTTGCGCTGAGAAAGCAAGAATTGCGAGAATTAGAACTAGGAAATGATCTCAAATATTTCCACAGCTGCTCTGCATTCAGTGCAACTACAAAGCAGGCTCACGTTGTATTTTCACACTGACAGAAATGAAGCTCTACGCAAAAAAACATAACTTTTGCCTTTCCACATTGACTTTTTCCTTTCATAATGCTAATGGATTGCTCCTGAGGGGATAGTTTGCTCAAAAATAAAAATGTTTTTTTGAAATGAAAAAAGTGAAGGGTAAGTAAATGATGACAGAATTTTCAGTTTTGGGTGAACTATCATTTTAATTTCTATAACAAGCTACCACCATCTTGATACAGTACATCACAATTTACATGATTGTAAACATGTTTCCTCAATAGGTGGCACAGTGGCTCAGAGGTTAGCACTGTCGCCTCACAGCAAGAAGATCGCTGGTTCGAGTCCAAGCTGGGCCAGTTGGCATTTCTGTGTGGAGTTTGCATGTTCTCCCCGTGTTGGTGTGGGTTTCCTCCGGGTGCTCCGGTTTCCCCCAGTCCAAAGACACGCGCTATAGGTGAATTGGGTGAACTAAATTGGCCGTAATGTATAAGTGTGTGTGTGAATGAGTGCCTATGGTTGTTTCCCAATACTGGGTTGTGGCTGGAAGGGCATCTGCTGCGTAAAACATATGTTGGCGATATAGAGTTAGTGGTTCATTTCGCTGTGGCGACCTCTGAAATAGAGACTAAACCGCGGGAAAATGAATGAATGTTTCCTCAATAATCCCTTTTTTGGATTGGTGCAGTATTGTTGATTTGTACTATTTTGTGTTAGGACAGACTTTGATTTTTATCTCTGACCAGAGAGCTGAAAGAGAGTGTGTTTGTGAAATATGACTAGTAGAGTCTCTGAATCTGTCTACACGGTAGGTCAGCCAGATAATGAAGATGCATTATTGTTTGTTGACAGCAGGGGGCTCTAATGATTGCCCATTCTTCAATTATGACAACGTTTATGGAATTTAATGTGAAATTTTCCCAGATTAAAACAAAAAAATGAACACAAATTCTTAAATGTAAATTTCTTTATTACTATTCATTGTTCTGTGAAGAACCTTTAACATCCATGGAATATTTTATTCCTCAAACGGTTTGTCTAGAATAAATGTTCTGACGGGTCTTTGGAAAACCTAATGGCATTATTGTGAAAACCTCTTTTTTGTTCTTCCTGGCACTTTTATTCTTATAAGTATAATATATAACCCCCTCTATTGACCTTATTCTTTGGCTGGAGACTTCCGCCCTCATTCACTTCCATTGATTTTTAGACGTTAAAAACAGATTGTTCTGCTGCTTGATGTTGCAAACTGTTATTTTCTTATTATATTATTCTACTTTTTCTGTATGTTCATGAACACACTTGTTTGTAGAGCAGGCAGTTTGACCGTTTTCTGCCGTTTATTATTCCTAGTCATTTCTCCCATAAGCGACTAAATAGGACGTTCTAAAACAATCTCAAAAACTAGTGCACTTCCACATCACAGGTCAATAATACATGCATACATCTGTTTACATTTCAATATCTGTTAATATTTATTTATTTTATTTAAAAATATTACGTAACATTTGTTATTTAGCATGTATAATAAATGTTTAGTTTTCATTCAATAGATTATTTGTGTACTTATAATTTTTTTATATTATCATATCAAGAATCTCTGTCGTCATTACTGGTATGATTACCATAACAATTAAGCTAAAAAGAAGGTTATATTTGGGTATGATAGAAATCAGAAGCAAAATCTCTGGCAGAACAGCAAAGTAGTAGTTTGAAAATTTTGTTAAGGGGATAGTTCACCCAAAAATTTTAATGAACTGACAATTTACTCTCTCTTGTGTGTTTCAAACCTTTGTAAAGTTTATTTATAAACTAATTTCGCATTCAGACGATTCCTAAGCCACTATAAATACCCTAAGTTCCATAACAGCCATCTTCGTTTTGAAGAATCCCCCCTTCCAACCCTACTCCTCCTTTCCTAGATGGGTGGCACGGTGGCCCAGTGGTTAGCACTGTTGCCTCACAGCAAGAACGTCACTGGTTCTAGTCCATACCAAGCCAGCCGACGTTTATGTGTGGAGTTTACACGTTCTCCCCGTGCTCACGTGGGTTTCCACCGAGTTCCCCGGTTTCCTCCCACCATCCAAAAACATGCAACTTAAGTTAATTGACTAATCCAAATCGGCATCAAAGACATGCTCCTAGTAAGTAGTTATCTCAAGAGCAATCACTATCTGTTCATTAGCTACTACAGCAGGGGAGTTCTCGAGATCTACCTAAGCTCAAACTCCCCTCTCGCCTTGCAAACAGGAGGGAGCCCCGGGCTCGAGGATCTATGAGTTCAGGGCTCTCTCCCGGGACAGCATGCCAAACAAGCTTTATAACCAATCATCAGCTAAGTGTGAACTCTTGAAATTAGTTTTTTTTTCTCTCTGTTAAACACACACATATATATTGAAGGAAGCTAAAAACTTGTAACCATTGACTTCCATAGTAGGAAAAACTAATACTACACAGATTTTCAGGGTTCTATAAAATATCTTCTTTTGTGTTTAACAGAAGAAACTCAAACAGGTTTGGAACAAGTAATGGGTATGTAAATAATGACAGAGTTTTCATTTTTGGGAGAACTATCCCTTTAAGTTTAAGCTATTTTGGTTAAGGTCTGCAAGTATTAATAAATGTGAAATATAAATGCATACTCATGCGTCACATATTAGCTTAAAGCCCTAGCATATACATAATGAAGGCCAATATTTGACCCAGGCTTTTATCAAGATATCAAGTGGGCTAAACCTGAAGGAAGTGAAGAATCTTTTGTATTACAAAATGTATAAATACCATTGCAGTAGGCCTACAACTGTTTAGACTCAACAGGGAAAGCCATAAAAACGGTTTGTGTATTAATTCAGCAACATTTTTATTTGGGAAACGCTCTTTTATATATAAACAGCAGCAATTATCATGAATACCAACTATTTCTTACAGTTTTCGATTTTAACTTTCTCTCTCTCTCTCTCTCTCTCTCTCTCTCTCTCTCTCTCTCTCTCTCTGAATTTTGAGAATGTAAACTACCTCACTTGAAGTCACCATAAAATAGTTTCTGCACATAAGAATGATTTGTTAATTTGAGTATTGTTAGCGCTGCGCAAGATCGCGCTGTTTAAGTCAATGTGAATCTAAACAACATGATTAAACACGGCTCATGTTTGGCAGAGCTCGGCAACAGAAAATAAAATCCCGCCGTACAAGGCAAAATTCCACAAGACACAATAGCATAAGCCGCTTAAAGGGAATGTTGTTGCTTGTAAATCTGGCACTTTTGTTTTGCCAAAAGAAAGATTTTTGCCACGCTTTGGAAAACAGTGTTGGAAACAGTGTTCTACTGTTTCTGCAATGAAAAGGGGGGCAGCAAAACATATTCAATAGCAAATTCAGTCACTAGCTTGAAAGCATAAATAAATACACGTAATTTCAGTCAAATATTTTCGAGTTGTTTTTGAACAGATGTCAACTCCCGGCTCACAAATTGTTCCACGACCTCCTGAAAAGTTTGCTTTTTCCGCTGTGTGGCAGAAATAGTCCAGACGCCTCACTGCAGTCAGTTGACATGCAACAGCAAAGCAGAGGGAATAACCGGAGGTTTACATCCACCTGCTAGCGTGAGTCACCGGATTCAGCTGCCAATCTCACAGATTAAAGTCTTTTTTTTTTACAACAGGAAAGAAAACGCCAATAACAGGATCATTTCAAAATTATTTGTTTTGACCAAAACACAGCTAATTATGATTATGCCTCCTAAGAAAATGAACAATGGTTTTCTTAGCTGAACGTTTAGTGACCACTTTTTGCTAGTATATATTCAAAACTTAGGTGGTTATAGTAGCAAAATGATTAATTAATCGTGCTTACCTTGGTTTAACTTTAAAAAAGCACACACAAGGAATATTGAGTTTTTGATGAAACTTTTTTGTAAGTTACATCATTAGGCCAGTAGGTGGCGACAGGTGATTGTTTTTGTATTTATCCATTTTGTACTGGAAAAATGGCACAATAGTGAGTGAATTTATTAAGGAGTATTGCTTTTTCCTACTCCTTTTTTATCTTCATATATGATGATGATGATGATGATGATGATGAAGCCTTTATTTGTCACATACATTTTTACATGTAGCGAAATTGAACCCCCCCGACCATTACACATTACAGGGGAAGACAGGTCTGACGAGAGGTAGCTTATAGAAATAGGAAATAAGATACATTTGGGGAGAGAGAGGCGAAAAAATATATGGCAGAGATAGCTAAATTAATCATTCACTGAAGCATTTGTTTAAATAATGATTTAGGAACATTTTTGATCAAATCTTACCTCTTTTTTCTTTTTTGTTTTCTGGTAACATTTTGAAAACCTTAAAACAACCTAGCTTACTGGAAGAGAAGAAAACTAAAGTTGCTGATTTGCTATATGTTTTATGATAATACAAGTTCAATACAAATTTATGGTATCAAACAATGTGGCCCATTAGAACCAAGTTCCAATATTCAGTCATATACTCCTCTGCACTGATTGAATACTTATAAACAAAACATTGAAATACATAAAAGACAATAACTGCAATGCTCTGGGATTTTAACTATATTTACTTGTGAAGCTATACAAACAGGCAAACCTCTTTTTTTTTTTGCTGCATCATGATGAATGATTAAAACACAGACCGCTTTTAATGGGATATGAACTGAGAAATAAAAACAAGAGGTAATTGTGCTATAAACACATCCTGTAATTTTCAGAACTCAAATCTTTCTCTTCAGTCAATGAAGAGATTACACTGAAGCTAGTCTGCTTAATTAGGAGGCTGTGTATTGAGCCATTTTATTATGAAATATTGTGTCTAAACTCTGTCTCCACAGAAGTAAATCGCTGCATGTTTATCTCCACTGCTGAATTACACTGCAGTAGGTATATAACGAGAGGTGAAACCAAATGTTAAAAATGCTCTAAAGACAACAAGACACTGTGGGAGAAAACACAGATTTTGTATTGACCTCTTGATCCCAATATAAAGTTAGAATTCATCCAGATTGTCTTAGTAAAAACTTTGCCCTTTGTTCATTTAGTTTTACTGCATATTCGTTTACAAACTACACAAAATCCAACACAGTTACTATTGCTTTGTCTATCAGTACAGACAATTTAAAATATACTGAATATTTATGATTTTTAACTTAAATCACAGCCGTAACAGCAACTATCTATGAAGTATAGGCTGCCAAACATGCAGAGTTTACATGCAGGTGGGCATACAACTGCACTTTTGAGGCAAAAAACGTAATTATTTAAGCCATTAGCCAGTTATATCAATGGGCATTTGCTTCAGTGTCACAGTATTGAAACAGTGTGTTCCAATGAGCAGGACAAATAGGACAGAATCAACTCAATTTGGGTCAAATATGGACAAACAGGTATATTTGGTCCTATTATTTTAATTAAATAAATAAATAATAATCAAAAATTAACTGCAAGCAGCAGTAACGGGATTCAAGCGTTAAGGCCGTAGGCTCATTTATCAATTAAGAAGTGTTTGACTACTTTAATCAACAATGAAAAAAACATTTTTGCCGTTTACAGTGAATTGCCATAGAAGAAACAGTATTATTCACCCTTTTAATGCTTATAATGCCACTAAGAGCAAATCGCATTAAAATGAAAAATTTCCAAATTCACATGTTGCATACGCTAAATTCCATGAAGGTCAATTTGCTTATTTATGAATTACAGGATTTTTGGAATTTCAACTTTATAATTATTGATCAAGGCAGAGCTTCGCACAACACTGCTTTTGTTGAGATTGAGCTTGAGATTGAGATTGAAAAAAAAAGGATAGGTTTGTTTACCAAAGTAGTTTTGTTTTGTTTTTTCTCAAAAAAAAAGTAAAATACATCAAAATTTTAGCAACGTGACAGCTGGATCTGATGACAGTGCCTTGTAGGGCTTGAGCCAATGATTCCAACAATACAAGACGATTGAGTCTGTAGTAATCGCTTTTTGAAGTTGTGTTTTGGGCTGCTGTAGCGCCACCATCAGGCCGATTGGTGTAAGCATGGGCAAAAGACGGGAGATACATTTAATATCTCTTGTTCAAATACTTTATGAACAGCAGCTACACTAAATAATTTTATTTCTCTATTTCCACCCGGGGATTCCCATCCCGAGGCTTCTAAAGATCCAAGACCCTTGAAGAGATGAAGCCAACTATCGAAGACTTCAAGGACAACACATACACCTAATACACAAATAGACTTCATTGAACATGCACACAATGACATCACTTATATACTATATAGCTGCAGGTTAACTATGCTTATATATAATAACTTTAAATGTTAAAAGTTACTAGTTACTTAAAGTAATTAGCAACTAATAAAGTTATGGTAACTAATAACTTATCTGATTTTGATTGTAATACAATAATGTGCACCTTTTTTAAAGCTCCTTTGAAACAATAATTATTGTGAAAAGTGCTACAAATAAACTTGAATTGAATTGAACTACCATCTGGCAAAGTTTCAAGTCTCTACAACTTAAAGTTTGGTCTGTCTGATCAGTGTTAGGGCAGAAAGGTGACCTTGGGACTTTTCTAAAAATTACAACAGGGCTGAAGCACTACGATCGAACCCCTCAAAATGAACCCAGTGGTTGGCTTTGTCCATATTTTACACAAAATTGCATTGAAATATCCCTTACAGCATTTTTTTGGAAAACCATAAGTGGACCTGAGAGAATATAAAAAAGGTAACAAGCATTTATTAATTGTTAATCTTGCAATTACAACCTTCAGAATTGTGACTTCAATGTGAGTTTATATAGGCTACTTTCTTTAATTCTTTAGTTTTTTTTCCTCAAGAATTCTTCCATTACCTCTCATAATACCTTTTCCCTAAATTAATAGGAGTTTACATGTCACAATTCTGACATTCAAATTTTGTTAAGCGTTTCTAGGATTTTTTTCCCCCACAATTCTGACGTTGTTTTTTGCAATTCAGATTTTTATTTTGCTCAGAATTCTGGGTTTGCATTTCTCAAATCGAATTTTTTGGCTCCAAATTTATTTTAACTTGATTTTACATTTAGAAACTTCCATAGGAATATGAAAACGTATCATTTAACTTCCTAATATTATATTCCAAAACACTTAACAATCCTTCCTTGAAAGCACTATAATAATCACTAAGAACCATTGATCTAAACCAATATGGCAATCCTTATTAATTGTTCATTCATTTTCATTTTGGCTTAGTCCCTTTATTAATCTGGGGTCGCCACAGCAGAATGAACCGCCAACTTATCCAGCATATGTTTTACGCAGCGGATGCCCTTCCAGCTGCAACCCATCTCTGGGAAACATCCACACACACCCATTCACACTCATACACTATGGACAATTTAGCTTACCCAATTCACCTATACCGCATGTCTTTGGACTTGTGGGGGTAACCGGAGCGGGATAGTTCACCTAAAAATGAAAAACTCATTTTTGATTGAAATATTCTTTTAAGTTTCATTGTGAGTCAAAGAGTTTTTCTTTAATTACCCTTTAAGTGGCCTGAATAAACATCGGCTACTGTGTGTGACCGTCAATTCCAAACCTAAAGCCGGCAGAGGCTGACGTGATCGTTTTTCTCTCTTTTTCGTTTTTCTCTCTCTTTCTTTCCCCCTCTGCCCACCTCCTTTGAGAAGTTGCCTCGCTCCTCCTACCTGCCCACAAAAGTGGAAAGCATGAAGCCCTGAACCAAATTTCTGCTTTTGTCTTCTGGATCTTCTTCCTTCACTTCTCACAGAGAGAGAAAAGCAGAGGCAGAGACAGAGAGAGAGAGAGAGAGGTGAGTGCTGTATGTGTATAATGTGTGCTGAACGGGAAATAAAATTGATTAAAAAAAACATTATGTTGATCTAAATGGGAGTGTGCAAAATATTAGACATTTTATGTGTCATTATAGCTTTATCATTAACCATCACTTTAGGATTTGTGTTTATTGTGGAGTTATTTTATTATTATGTTTTTTTCTAAATATATTAATTTCAGCCCTAAAAAGTTATTGTATTAATTAAAAAGACATACTCATATACTAGGGTGTAAAATATTTGAATGTCCCTCAGATATTTCAGAATTAAATTAATATTATGGCAACTTTATAAATAATTTCAAAAACTGTAATGATTTTCTTTCATATTCCAATTCCAGCTCTACTTCTTGATTTCAGTACTGATTCATTAATGATAATTCAAGCAAAACCTGGTCCTAAATTTATACTTAATGAATAAAGTAAACAAATATATTTTGTTCTTGGCAAACAGTTTTAGGGAAATTAACAATTATTGGTCTTAACTTTATACATAATATACTGAACAAATATAATTTAATATTTTTGATGCTAATGTATGCAATTTTAGTATAATACCCTGAAGAAAGCGTAAGGTACACTATGTAATAAAATATGCAATATTTTGAAAATATTAATACATTTTATGCAGTATTTTATGCATAGAATTTTCAGTACTATTTTTGGTAAATTACTGTTATATATATTCTATGTTATTTTAATACATAATACTGTATTTTAATAAATATATATTATTCATTCATTCACTTTCATTTCGGCTTAGTCCCTTTATTAATCTGGGGTCGCCACAGCAGAATGAACCGCCAACTTATCCAGCATATGTTTTACGCAGCGGATGTCCTTCCAGCTGCAACCCATCTCTGGGAAACATCCATACACACCCATTCACACTCATACACTACGGACAATTTAGTCTACCCAATTCACCTATAGCGCATGTCTTTGGACTTGTGGGGGAAACCGGAGCACCCGGAGGAAACCCATGCCAACACAGGGAGAACATGCAAACTCCACCTCGACCTTCTTGCTGTGAGGCGAACGTGCTACCCACTGCGCCACTGTGAGGCCATATATATATTAATATATATTAAATATTTAATCAAATGCAATTGGAAAATTCATCATTTGTCATTCAAAAGAGATGGAAACCATATAGTCGACTATTTAGAAATTGTATTTAAGATATGTATAAGTTTTTATACTAATATGGATTAGTAACAAACTCAAGCGAATTGGGATTTGATTGTGGATTGAATATAAAGTCACGCAGCAGATTCAATCTAGCTCATATCCTGCTTCATGCCGCACCTGCTGTTATGCAAGAGTCTTTCTCCAGCTCTGCTCAAGGGCTTTGAATGTTTCTAGAGCCACATTCACTTTACTTTCACTTTGATTTTCCTGGCACTGGGCATGACTCTGAGCCCTGCCATTTTTTCCTGCTTCCTACAGCGATCAGTGCTGGATGTTCAGAAGAGTGATTCCTGCAGGCACAAGACCAGGCAGAGCTCTTTTTCCTTCCCTTTCCCTCTTCATCTGTTTCTCTGGTCCATATATATTGAAAGAAATGCCGTTTTTTTTCCACTCTGGGCCAGACACTGATCGCTAAAATTGATTAAACTGTCAATGCAATTTGATCGGGGATGCTTCACAGTGGCGCAGTGGGTAGCACGTTCGCCTCACAGCAAGAAGGTCGCTGATCGCTGGTTCGAGCCTCGGCTGGGTCAGTTGGCCTTTCTGTGTGGAGTATGCATGTTCTCCCTGTGTTGGCGTGGGTTTCCTCCGGGTGCTCCGGTTTCCCCCACAAGTCCAAAGACATGCGGTACAGGTGAATTGGGTAAGCTAAATTGTCCGTAGTGCATGAGTGTGAATGGGTGTGTATGGATGTTTCCCAGAGATGGGTTGCAGCTGGAAGGGCATCCGCTGCGTAAAACATATGCTGGATAAGTTGGCGGTTCATTCCGCTGTGGCGACCCCAGATTAATAAAGGGACTAAGCCGAAATGAAAATGAATGAATGAATTATTAAACTGTTCTCAACAATGTCATAAGAACAGTTCAAACCGATTCCGATTGAGCCAGAAAGCAAATCATCAAATTTGGTTTTTATTCTACTCTCATTTTATTTTATCTACAGAGCATCTTTTATCTCGTTATGAACTTTGTAACTCTGCCGTCTCTTTTTCTTCCATTATTTGTAACTTTTGCTTTGATTCATTAACCAGTCGCAGACGAAGCCTGACCTGTGAATGTTCCTCCTTCAGTTCCCTTGGGCTGTTAACAGATTGATGCTTTATAACTTTGTTTCTGATGTGAATGAAAGCCGTGCTCTCTTACACAAATAGGAAACAAAGGAAATAAAAGGAAAGTAGGCCTTGCTTGAGATTTTGAAGGATTTCAGATCGCTTCGTTCCAGAGAAATTTCATTGTGACTATGTATTATTAGGATTTTTGTTTTATTCCAGCACATTGAAGGTGTTGGAATCATGAAGAAGTTGGCATCATGAATGCTGCTATTGTCCTGACCTCTATGCGGAGACCAAAAGCTATTTACTATTCAAATCTTCTCCATTTCAGAATATAGAATTTCAAGTCTTCCCTGGCAAGAGTTTCTCATGTCAAATCAACGTCATACTGAAACACGAACACCAAAATGTGGCGGCCCATTGGGTTAAAGAGGGGTTTGGCTCAGCTCTGAGATTTGGTTTCTAAGACGGCAGATATTTGCGAGGCTTACAAGACTCAGGGCTAATCAACAATTTATGCATTTATTATGTGTACTTTCCCCGAAGGATACTGTGTAACAGAGATTTTGTGTATTATATGTACAGTATGTGTGTGTGTGTGTAAAATGTTTATATTAGTTTTATTCTATAAAGGTCTGATAAACTTTCTTCCATTTTGCAAATAAGAATATTATCATTTAGAAGATTTTCCCTCTAAATAGCAATCAGAATAACAAATGTTTTCATTGTTGTGATCGAACAATCACAACCAAATACTTATTTCTTAACTCAGGTATTTCTTAACTTAAGTTAAAACATTGGTTTTGTGCTTAAAAATATAATATAAAGGAAATACAGCAATAAATACAAATATAATATAAAGGAAATACAGCAATAATTCATTCATTTTCTTTTCGGCTTAGTCCCTTTATTATTCTGGGGCCGCCACAGCGGAATGAACCGCCAACTTATCCAGCATATGTTTTACGCAGCGGATGCCCTTCCAGCTGCAACCCATCTCTGGGAAACATCCACACACACTCATTCACACACACTCATACACTACGGACAATTTAGCTTACCCAATTCACCTATAGCGCATGTCTTTGGACTTGTGGGTGAAACCGGAGCACCTGGAGGAAACCCACGCAAACACGGGGAGAACATGCAAACTCCACACAGAAACGGCAACTGACCCAGCCGGGGCTCGAACCAGCGACCTTCTTGCTGTGAGGCGATTGTGCTACCCACTGTGCCACCATGCTGCCCAAAA
>CAIGQW010053658.1:268125-286320 GCA_903798125.1 Danio choprae | reverse complement strand
TAAATTGTAAGTTAAAAAAAAAGGCAGAATATGGAAATCCTATAGACGTACAATAAAGTGACAATTCTGAGTGAAAATTACATGATTGTGAAATCTAAATGCACTTACTCACTATTCTTTGGCTTAGTCCCTGGTTTATCAGGGGTCACCACACGGGAACGAACCGCCTATCTAAATACAAAAGAAATGCATTTCAAAACATTTTGAAACAGCCATGATACAAATAAGTTTTGTTTACTGAAATCTAGTCTGGGAAGGCCCTGTTTTTAATTTTTAATTTTGGCTTCAGGATGTTCACATATTGTGAATAAAAAAATGATTATTACACACAAATCCTTACATATACTGTAGTACCTTGAAGTTTAGCCAGGTCTCTTTTTGGTTCCCACAGTGGAAGAACTGACAGGACCAAAGTGTAGAGACAGTGTGAAGGCTGAAAGCCACTCGTCTCTGAGCATGTGCAGAACTAGGGAGCGTGGGCTTGGAATGTGACACATACATTCACAAAGACCTCGGCACACCTCTGATCCTGACACGTGTTTGCAGTGATATAAATCACCCACATCAGTGTCGTGCTCGAACAACGAGAGTCATCTGAGGCCATATATTAGCACTGATAAACTCTAAGAAAATGTATCGTATTTAAAAATTTATGATGATTTTGAACACCAAAAATGGAGCTAATAATGGTGTTTGTCTGTCCTATTCTCTTGATGAGAACTTTATCTTTGCAACAAATAAAAATATATATTTTATTTGAATTTAATCCTATGTTTTGATTAAAAACTGTACCATTAAAACACTATAAAATACCCATAAATTACCATTTATAACAAACATATATATTGTCTTATTTGGGGTATAAAGCTGGTATGACAGTGTTAAGGCTGTTCATGAGGACATGTCTTGTATGCTTGTAATTCATGCTCCAATGCTTTTAATGTCTTTTGACATTTAAAATTTGCCATAGGTTTCCAGTGAATGTTGGGTTCAAATGTATTAGTAGGGTAAGGCCATATAATAAGCATTTTTACAGTATAAAGTACATTTTGCCTATAGTGTAAACCACATATACTTTATACCACATATACAAGTTTGTGTGTACTTGTTGTGTGTGTGTATGTCCCCACAAGTGTAGCAATACCAGTAAATTTTGGATTTTGGATTCCCCATGAGGGAAACAGCTCATAAATCACACAGAATGAAATATTTAGAAAATGTAAAAATGCAGATTGTTTCCTGTGAGTTTTTGGGTACAAGCGTGTGTGTGTGTGTGTGTGTGTGTGTGTGTGTGTGTGTGTGTGTGTGTTTTGCACCCCCTTAAAACTGACTAGTCTCAAATTTGGCTTTTGATTCTGAAATTAACATCCACAAATGACAATGAATACAAAATGATTGTTGATTCTACAAAACATGACCTAAAATATAAGCCGTTTCATCTATTTAATTTTGTATTATTTTGTTACAGCATTTGGCCTCCCAAAACTACACCAGTATATTTGAATGAACAGTTTTGGTACCAATTGCTTGAGATACAAATATATGACTTCCTTTGAAATGTCTGCCATAGCTTTTCCAAATAAAATGATAAGAAGAATAAAAATGTAAGTATTTTTTCCTTTTAAGGCACCAATGGGGCACCCATTTCGTTTTAATAGAGGAGAAAGAGTGGCTTTCTGCTACCTCATCGTCGTTAATATACTGGCCAAAATCTCTTATTCCCCCTGGACTAAAACATATGGTTACATGAAACACTTCCCTGCGAGGGAGAGCGAGTGTGTGTGAGTTACTGAGCGAGCGAGAGAATGTGTTTTACAGCAGTTCTGGCTCTCGGTCCGTTCTGTCAGCTGATTCTACATTCCGCTGCAACTCGACCTCAGTGTATTTGAACAATATCACATGAGCAAGAACACCATTGTACTTAATATCACTACAACAGGGTCACGAGCTGGCTTTTAATTATTTTGTACTCTTCTCAGATTTCCACTTATAGTGTTATCAAGATTTTACTTCAACAAAACAACTTAATCTAGTAATAGGCTATTTTATGTCCTGTTTTGACCCCGTCATCTGAATCCAGGCATGGCAGATTGTAAAATGTAACATCAGCATTGGGAATACGTGATTCAGCCTACATTTTTGTGGTTTATACTTTGATATGTTTGACTGCAGTTTCTAGGTAAAATGAAGGATACGAGGCAGTACGACGGCAACAATTTTTGGCACTTTTCACACTAAAGATGTGTACAGGGACATATTACCCATGGATAAAGGATTATTTTCATGTAGTTCTTTGCACAACACCAAATAAATACCACAAAGCACCTTAACAATGTCCATAATTTGTAATCAAATATTGTTGTCTCGAATATTTGTATCCATATTGACAACTTTTCTGACGTGATCAGTTTGCTCGGTAGCTCACTTTGCTTTGAGAACAAAGCATCTCTGCTTAAATTGATTTGCATATGTTTTTGTTTTTTTCGTAACATTAATTAATACAGATGTGACGCAGTATGCAAGGTTTCCATGTGTGATAAACTTTTCGGATAAAAATATGAAAAAAACGCATATGAAAATTTCAGACTTCAGTGTGCAAAGAACTTAAGTCAGTAGTATTTAGAACTAGCCTTATATATTAATAATAGACATTTGTGTTACAGTATGTAGATTTTTAAGGGTACTTACTTTGTTTCCTTTCTTTCTTTTTTGGGTAAAAAAGGTTTCGCTTATAATGCATAACTACCATCATTAAGCTTTTTTTAAGAAGCAGAAGTGTCAATGAATGGTTCTATGCGGCACGTCATATGTAAGTTTTCTGGGCTTACAGTACGGTTTTGTGAAAGCAATCCAAAATTGAATGTATTCAGGAAAATCCTGACTTTGGCCATTTGTCTTTGTGCATGATTCCAATTCATACAATTAGTTTTGTAATTCCCTTCTAAAAATTATTAATTAATTCATTAATTCATTAATCCTATATAATAAAACTTGAAACCCAATGCCTAGGAATCTGTAAAATTATCCATGTAGTTTCATCACAGAGTATCACTTCGAACCTGAAATTTTCAGAAGAAAGTTAGAATGACATAAACATGATACATTTTGATGAACACAACAGATACATTTTCCTCAACAAAAAAAGAAAACAAATAGACTGCATCTCTTGTTGGATTTTTGGACTTTTTCACAATATTTTGCTTTTCCTAGGTTTTTAGGAGCCGTTGAACACCAATAGTCTCAAGACTAGTTCAAAAAAACTGTCCAGGTTGGGATTTTCATTAAATAACACACATTTCGTCAAACCTGTGTGTGTGTGTGTGTATTATACGTACTTTTTTTTTGTGTGTGTGTGTGTGTGTGTGTGTGAGTGTGTGTGTGTCTGTGTGTGTGTGTGTGTGTGTGTGTGTGTGTGTGTGTGTGTGGTGTTTGAGTTTATCTTCTGGCATCTTCTCCTGTTTACTGTCGGCAGTTCATTATCACCGTCATGCTGACGGTAAAGCACCGTTAAAGCTCCTCAAATTCAGTAGCCAGATCTGAAACAGCAGCTCCAGAATACTGCATCATGAATCTATTTGTCAGCATTTTGAAAACAGCACCCTAAACTGACCTCTTTTACTCATTTGTAAAAATAATTAAAATATTAGCACTACTTAAGTTACACATTTCATCAGTTTATGCATTTAAAGGAGACCTATATTATGCCCCTTTTTGCAAGATGTAAAATAAGTCTCTGATGTCTCTAGGCTTGAGTATGTGAAGTTTCAGCTCAAAAATACCCAAGAAATAATGTTTTATAACTCTCTGAAACAGTCCCTTTTAGGCTTTGATCTTAATTGTGGCATTTTGGTGACTGTCACTTTACATTCAAATGAGATTGTGCTTCCAGCCCTCTTTCAAAAGAGGGTGGAGCTCAAATGCCTGTGTGTCAGCATAATGGCAGATTCAAAAACAAGACTAACATCGTATGCTAATGAGGGAGAGATCGTCACCAATGGGTGGGGTTTTCCCCCTCTGATAACAAAGGGAGAATGTTAATCAAAGTGTTTCTGCAGTTCACTGTTGCCACATAACTGTTTAAACACCTTATAAAAGTATTTTTTGCATAATAGGTCTCCTTTAATGATAATTGAACCCACAGCCTTAATGGCAAACAGTAACACAGGCAGAGTTTAATATTTAGTCAATAAACAATTTTAAAGCAGAGTATATATATATATTTAAATAAAATAATTAAATTAAATAAAAAATGTTTTTCTTGATATGAACAGGGTTTTTAAGAACACAAGAATCCTGAAAGTATCTCAATGCAAAAAACAAACAGAAAAGAAAGAACTGCTGGGTTCAGATCCCGCACAAACCCTTATTTAAATGTCACATTTGGAGATGCACTTT
Organism: Danio choprae; assembly: GCA_903798125.1. Taxonomy (NCBI): domain Eukaryota; kingdom Metazoa; phylum Chordata; class Actinopteri; order Cypriniformes; family Danionidae; genus Danio; species Danio choprae. Next base: position 281,925 of record CAIGQW010053658.1, on the reverse strand, counting down.
GAAGTTATTATAATTTTTTTTTTAAATATCATTGGACAATATGCAAGAAATCAAATCAAATGCCATCTTAAAAAACATTACGCTAATGATGATTTTTGTAATTAAGAAAAACCTTAAGGGTTAAACTATATTTTAATTAAATATTTAGCAGCTAGGGGCGACATGGTGGCTCAGTCGCCTCACAGCAAGAAGGTCGCTGGTTTGAGTCCCGGCTGGGTCAGTTGGTGTTTCTGTGTGGAGTTTGCATGTTCTTCACCTCTGGGTGCTCCGGTTTCCCCCACAGTCTAAAGACATGCAGTATAGGTGAATTGAATAAACTAAATTGGGCATAGTGTATGTGTGTGAATGAGTGTTTATGGAGGTTTCCCAGAACTGGGTTGCAGCTGAAAGGGCATCCGCTGTGTAAAACATATGCTGGATAAGTTGGCAGTTCATTCCGCTGTGGTGACCCCTAATGAATAAAGGGACTAAGCCGAAGGAAATTGAATGAATAAATGAAAGAATGAATAAATATCATTGGACAATATGCAAGATAACAAACCAAATGCCATATAAAAACGTTAGGCTAATGATGATTTTTGTAATTGAGAAAAACCTTTGGGGTTAAACTATAATTTAATTAAATATTTGTCAGCTGGGTTTGTCCATATTTTATCCAAATTTGGGTTGAAACAGCCAAGCATTTGTAGAGTGCATATATATATTTTAAAATATTAGATTTTATATAACGTAAATATGTTGATTTATGTTATTGGCAGAACTCATAAGGTTTTAGGGGTGAACAGGCCATAATAACATTGAGTGTATAACTTCAGTATAACTACGAAGTTGACACCCAGCATGCTCTTCTTTATTTGTTTATTGTGAACAGAAGTGAAACATCTGGAAGCAGTAAGAAAAGTAGGAATGGAAATTTGATTATATTAGAATCGGGGCAGGGCGATAACAGAGCAGTGGCATGAAACCAAGCAGACAAATGCTGCGGTTGTAAATTTTGGCCAAAAAGACATGGAGAAAAACATTAGTTCCTGCTCTCTGCATTGGACGTGTAGGGTTGCTGTTGTTATGTCCTGCTTGTCAATGTGGTTTTGACCCTCGCTTCTCAGCATTTTTTTTTGTTTGACCTTTGGCTTCAGCACCAAACGCTTGCAACAGATTTTTTCTGGCATGCTTAAATATCCAACACAGAACAAATGGAACAAGTTTGTTTCAGCCTCATGAATCTGATAAACAAGCACAGAGATTCAGCGGGCCAGGTTATGAACTGTCGGGTTCAGAATAAACGGATGCCTTCATGAGCCATATTCTTCCTATGAAAATGAATTCTCCTGAACTGCTTCTCCTGGGATTGTTTTGGCATCACTATGGTGATTTATGCTGGGTGGTATGATCATGGACACAAAATAGAACTATTGATTATGATATTCTGTAGCACTTGATATTTTATCAGACAGGCCCAGCAGTAATTGAGAAATGTTCCAGTGGAATGAGGTTGTTTTGATGTCCACAAACGTTTTGGATACAGAGAACATTGGACGGCCATTCACTCTGACTTGCCAGTCCTTTTCAGAGTTGTTTTTCAAAAGTTGAGTTCTAGGGTGCACATATAGTCAGCAGTAAGAAGGACACTAGATCCTCTAAAAACAAATCTTTGGGTGGAGTTATAAATTAGACAGGCCCAAGGAATGACATTCATTTCTGAGAAATGAACTGTCTGGTTTGTGCCCGGTGCCCGTTGAATGAAGGAAACTAATGAATGAATGAATGAATGTGAATAGTTGTGACCCATGTAGACATAGCATGTAAAAAATGTCCACTCTCTCTCCCTGAGACGACCTGAATATAGACTAGTGTAAGCTATGAAGGGATGATATACTGGAGAAGTTTCAGATTTATGGAAATGGTGGAAACTATATCTTTGGAGGCACAATCAACCTGGCTGGCAGCATCTCAATAAAAATGGTTTATGTGATACTTTGTCTTTTTGTTCTATTCATGCTAGATCAATCAAGATCTCTGTTTACAGTAGCTCACAAAAGGGAGTCAAGGCTCCGGCCTCCCACCCACATGCTGATCCCAATACGTCGGTATGTATTAGAATCAAAAACCCATTCTTTAAAAAGCATTCCAGCCTTTACAAATTTTCCACCCTCAATCAAAGCAGGATGCCCTCTCCATTATGGGCTCGCTTTGGTTTAGACTCACGTTTTGGATTTTAGCACAGCTGTTTGCTTTCCAACGGAGGTGCTCGGTTTCCTGTTCATTGCAGTTTTGGGGACAGCACTTTGTGGATGTGGCTTTCAAGATGAACAAAAAAAGTAAGAAACACATCAAGTAATTTGTGCCACAGTGTTAGACCAGTGGATATTTGTGTCACTGGCAGAAGATGGTCTCATGTTATTGTCTACATGTTTGTATAGTGTTTGGATATTATAGAATGTGATAATTCATTATTTTTAAGCTTTAAATGTCTCTGCACAAAACACTGAATACATAATAATGACATGGGTTAAGAAATAAAGCATAAGAACTGGAGTATAAGCACGTTCAGCTGTTTTTAAGTCGCTCAGGATTTCTTGTAGTCAGATGGTGTAGTATATCTGTTTTGTGGTCATTTGCTGACCTCTAGTGGTCACATTAAAGTATAATAAATGTTTTTTGGGGGTATATAATCAATTCGAGATTCAGGAAACATGAGAAATGAGATATGAGAAAACATTTTTTACTTAAACGTTAAATGTTATTTTGATCTCTTTTTTTGTATGTGGCTATGGTTTGACATATACTGTATGACATTAGAGTGCACAATTAGTTGTTTATTATGACTAGATCCAAGGTAGAGCTATAATAAAGTACTCATTAAAACATCATGTTTATACTGTAGAATGTCCTGATTTGAATTTATTTTGTCATCAACTAGATACATTTGATGAACTATTTTAATATTATCTGTATGTTTTCTTTGTTTCAAATATACTAATACTTCCTTGGTCTGTTGTCAGTTAAAGGGAAAATACAGTTTTATAGGCAGGAGGCAATTGCTTGAAATCCACAAGCCTTGTGTATTTCCTTGTGTGTAACACCTAACACTCTGCATATTCTTTTGAGCAATGCTATCAAAACAAACATCATTTAATGCTGTTTTTATTGTACTGACACAAATTAAAAACTCTATATTCTACAACAGTCCAGTCGCAGAAATGTTCATGAAGTGAGTATTATGACATACTGTAACCACCATACGATAAGACGATAACCTTTCTCAGCAATGAGAACAGCCACATAGTAAGTTAAAATGTTTATCTAAAACTCAGTCTTTTACCGATTGTTAAATGCTTTGTTCTGGTATAGGGAGACAAGCCAATAAACTTATGGGTACCAGCTCTTTAACCTTTAACATATAACTACGAGCTGTTTCTGTAAGAAAGAAAAAGTGATTTTGCTAACTTTGATCTGAACCCTGACTGCTAGCTTTCCTGAATTTTTCCAAGCCTACTAATTACAAACTTCTATGCTTCATTCAACAGGACATGGCTGGGCCTCTCCTCTCTGCCCGCTTGTTTGTACTGGTGGAGCATTTGTGCCTGCTACATCATATCCATGCGGGGGCATTTTATGGACACAAACCATTGCCTCAAAAGCGCCTGCCTCTGCCACAGTTACCTCTTCTACCACATGGCAATGAGGGATTAACCCAACACCATTACCATGGAAAGGAAATCCCTCAACTTCCATTTGGAAATGAGATGCCTTTGCTTCCCCAGTATGGGAAGGAACGTCCACAGTTTCCCATGCATATGGGCAAACCCATTGCAGGAAAAGGTTGGTAATTTTGCTAAACACTTTACATGACTTTATATTCACTTAAGAATTTAATGGAATATTGGTAAGTTTTTTAAGTTCTTTTTTCAGGATTGCCTGGATAATTTAAATGAACTGTAAAGGCAATGTGATGTTCATTTAAAGAAAGCATTTTAATGGATAAATCTCTTAAAAACCCCTGTCATCAGAAATAATCTGATTTTTACAGATTTTTACTATGTTCATAGTAAACTTCTGATGAATTATATATAAAAATATTTCATACTGTTTATATTTTTGACCATGTCATTTTTATTCATTCATTTTAACATCCTATTTTACTGTTTCTAAACAAATGCTTTCTTATTTCTATTCTTTCTTCTTGTTTTCAGGTGAAACAGTTCCAAGAGGACAGAAAGGTCCCCCTGGAGAGCCCGGTCCCACAGGGCTTCAAGGGCCTCAGGGCCCTCCAGGACTTCCTGGTCATGGTATCCCAGGGCCTACAGGTAAACCTGGTCCTCAAGGCCCCCCAGGCCTTCCTGGAATTGGAAAGCCAGGTATGCCAGGTTTGCCAGGAAAACCTGGAGGTATAGGTTTACCAGGGCCAAAGGGTGAGTTCGGACCAATCGGTGGTGAAGGACCGATAGGACTACCAGGACCTCCAGGTCTTCCAGGGCCATATGGCTTACCAGGTGTGGCGAAACCAGGAGGACAAGGACTTCCTGGACAACCTGGCTCTCGGGGAGAACCTGGACAAAAGGGCTTTCCTGGCATCCCTGGCCTTCAAGGGCCAAAAGGTGAGAATGGTTTTGGTCTCCCAGGATTGCCAGGTGTAAAGGGACTTCCAGGATCACCCGGACCACCAGGACAAGTAGGACTACCAGGAGTTGGCAAACCAGGACTGAATGGACTACCTGGGGTTCCTGGGGGGCAAGGTAAACCTGGTGCACCTGGAGAACCAGGGCTGGCTGGAGTACCTGGGGAGAGAGGACAAATTGGACCACCAGGACTGCCAGGCTTTGGCAAACCTGGTTTAGATGGCTTGCCAGGGAAACCAGGTCTCCCAGGTGGAAGGGGCGAGCCAGGTCCCACGGGTTTGCCTGGGGGTCCAGGCTTACCTGGATTTGGCAAGCCTGGTTATCCTGGCCCTAAAGGTGAAAAGGGGCATGGTGGATTGCCTGGGCCACTAGGCCCAAAAGGTGAAAAAGGCCATGGCGGTCTTCCTGGAATGATTGGACTGCCAGGGCCAAGTGGCCTCCCAGGTCATCCAGGTCTTATGGGACCTCCTGGAGGTATTGGATTTCCTGGTCCAAAAGGAGAAGGTGGTGCAGTGGGACCAAAAGGACTATTAGGTCCAAAAGGTGAACCAGGGCCTCCAGGTCTTCCTGGCAAGCCAGGATTCCCAGGAGAATTGGGACAACCAGGACCTAGAGGCGTAACTGGTTCCTTAGGACCCAAAGGTGAAAGTGGACACAAAGGCTTACCTGGGCTACCTGGAGTGTTTGGAAAGCCTGGTACAAAAGGAGAACATGGATTTCCAGGTGAGAAAGGTCATCCAGGGCCTATGGGAATACCAGGATTAATGGGTCCAGCAGGACCAATAGGCCCACCTGGTCTGCCTGGCCCAAAAGGAGAATATGGACCACCAGGAAAACCTGGAATCCCAGGTGAGGGAAAACCAGGACTTCCAGGTCCAACAGGTCCTGCTGGTATACCTGGTCCGGGTGGGCCCCATGGTTTGCCTGGAATACCTGGTCCTCCTGGCCCACCTGGGCTACCTGGACCTCCTGCACAAGCTCCGTTTTTTGGGCAAATATTTCCAGAGACAGGTCCTGGGCTTGATGGGGCAAAAGGTGGTTATAAGAAAGAAAAGCCTGGAGGAGCTGTTATTGGTAGGACTGGCCTAGAAATGCCTGCGTTTACAGCTCAGCTGACTACCCCATTCCCCCCAGTTGGACAACCTGTTGTCTTCAACAAAATTCTGCATAATGGAAACCAGAATTACAACACGCAAACGGGCATCTTCACATGCAAAATACCTGGAATTTACTACTTTGTCTACCATGTTAATTGCAAAGGAAACAATGTATGGGTGGGTTTATATAGAAACAATGAGCCAGTTATGTATACATATGACGAATACAAAAAAAGTTACCTGGATCAGGCATCAGGGAGTGCTGTGCTGCCCTTACACATTGGAGACACTGTTCATGTCCAGTTACCATCAGAACAAGCAGCAGGACTTTATGCTGGTCCTTACGTCCACTCATCATTCTCTGGGTATTTGTTATATCCTATGTGAATATGTGAAAAAAATGCATAAACAATCACATTTGATGTCTCTAGTACTACAAAGGCAATGGTTCTTCATATAAAATAAGACAATGCTAAATATATGTTTAAGCATACACATAATTTGAAACCGTTTTACAGTATCTTATGATATTTGTTCATCCATATGGTTAGCACTTTGTTAGAACTTTTATCACATTATTTATTTGCATATTTCCTATTGTTTGACAGTATAATGATTGTAAATGGGGGTCACATTGAATACACATCAGTGTAATATGATGTGATGTTGCCATAATGAGGAATGTTCACATTGTTGGATATGCACTATTTTTCTGCTGTCTTAGTTTTTCTTTCTACCATCTCAATGAATTTCAGGAAAGTATGTGAGCACATGCATACAGGTTATCTCATTAACTAACAAGCATCAGTAAAATACATATCTAAAAACTTCCTGAACCTTTCGTTTACAATAGGTTCTTTCAAAACCATTTGATCAAAATATAACTCAATGGTATTGTTTGTCAATGAGTACATTTTCAGCTTTAAACGTGTATAAGGCCACATAAACACCCAAACAGTCCTAGGAAAATGTCTGTAATTTATTTAAATTTTTTACTACTGAATGACTAAATTTGTATATGTGCAAAGAGACAGTGGGGCACAAAACAGAGAGGATTTATTCGTTCTTCATTTCTATTTTACTGTGGTGCTAAACTGTTAAACAAATATTGATTAAGATGTCATTTGTGATGTTTTTTTTTATAAAATTTTTTTTATTTACTGTGTGAATTTGTTATTAGTTCCACAAAATAAAGAAAAAAGAAAGAAAGAATAATTGTTTTTTCACTCTTGTTACTGAACTTCATTTCTGGCATTTTGTGATAATCAGTAATTTACACTTAGTTAGATATTATAGCAATGCATACCTTAGAATATCAGACATGACAACTGCATATTAGGCGCATGATTGGATCATCATTGTGTGTTTACTCCATTTAATGTGCAATTGCACAAGTGCAGTTTATAACTATTTCTGGAATAGTTATTATAACTATATATGATATTATATAACTATTTGTTTATGCTGCATATAATACTGTGTAATTTCTGGAAATCTCAGCAATGTCAATTAATTAAAAAAGAAATTCATTCATTCATTCATTCATTTTCTTTTCAGCTTAGTCCCTTTATTAATCAGGGGTCGCCACAGCGGAATGAACCGCCAACTTATGCAGCTTATGCAGCTTACCAAATTCACCTATACTGCATGTCTTTGGACTGTGGGGGAAACCGGAGCACACACCAACACAGGGGAGAACATGCAAACTCCACACAGAAATGCCAACTGACCCAGCCGAGGCTTGAACCAGCGACCTTCTTGCTGTGAGGCGATCGTGCTACCCAACTGCGCCACCGTGAGGCACTAAAAGGGAATATATACCCATTCATCTACACAACAAATGCGCTTCCTAGTCTCTCAAACAGACCAACAAAGACAGCAGCAATTTAACACTATTTTACTAATATCATCAATTGTAATGCATAATTGAATAACCAGTTATATTTATCGATTTTATATTTAAAGCAGAATGATATTTCCCTATCCATTAATCGTTCTCACTCCACACCAATGAGGGCGATGTTGTAGTGTGTCAGGACGAACACACGCATAGAAGAAGAGATACTTTCGCTCACGTTTCAGCTGTCTGTGTGAGTTGCTTGCTGGTTCATGTCAAAATAAGGTAGGAGTTAAATTTTACATTTCAATTATATTCGCAGGTTTGATATATAAATGCGCATCTGTGTATTTGAAAAGCTGGTTGTAACTTTGAATAAACCCATGCTGCCTCATAAATAGTCACTTTGTTACTTCAGCTGTAACGTCAAGGAAGCGTCAGCAAAAGCTGCAGAAGTTGAATTGACTAATAGTTGTGATCTGATAATTCGTTGTTTTGGAATAAAAACGTATTGAAAATGCCTATAATTAAATCGTAAAACGTGTGGATGGGTGGGTGATTATAGTAACAACCAAGTTTTTACAGCTCACTACAAGGTCGTGAACCCATAAACAAGCAAATACTACTGCAAAGATTTATAAAGATTTTTGTAAATATGGTAGTCGAATTAAAAAAATGGCTTTAGATTTAGCTTGGTGTAGTTTGGATATAGTCAATACAATGTAACAAAATGAAGAGTATTTACGGAAGTGTAACTATAGGTTTAGTTAACATTGCTTGCTATTCGGTTGTGTTTCTTCAAGTTGTTATAATTGTTAAAATGCCACAAATTCCGTAATATCGCAGCAGAAATTGTGCAGGTAAAGTCGTGGCACAACTTATTACTCCCTTTTTTGTGGTGTCTTTTTATGACAGTTGCTGTCAGTCACAATCTATATAAAAAATAAAGGTGGTGTCAGTAAATATAGTGAAGTCTGTCAGCAACAAACCCTCTCCGTTTGTTCAACAGCAGAAAGTATTTACATTCCCGCGGTTTATAACTACGCATTGGCTCGAATTTTGTATAGTTCTCATATGTGCGTTTGTGGACAGGACCTAACGGGAATGTGCTTAGCCTTAAAAGGACTTTTACATCGAAGAAGTAAGGTAAATTTTGAGTTTACTTTTACCCCAGGTTGTCGACGGAGGTGGGTTGCCATGGCATCACGAGCAGGACCGCGGGCTACAGGAACAGACGGCAGCGACTATCAGCACCGCGAGCGCGTCGCTGCACACTATCAGATGAGGTACTAAAATGTCTTAAATTGGAGTTAATGCAATGCAACATGGTCAGCAGAAATATCTTAAACTTACATCTTAATTATACTGTACATCTTAAACATTTCTGGAGATATGGCCATTCACAGTATATTTTTTCATCTATAGTTTTCCAATCTCTCTTTCAAAGGCAGATGTTGCTTTAAAAATCAGACATTGATTTAAACAACTATTTTATGTTATGTTTTATGATATCAATTCATGAAACAGGTTTTCTGCTCCCTGACCTCGAGGACACGATGTGTAATGTTCAGGAAAATGATAAAATCTGTAAAAATGTATTCAATGTTATTTACAGTAATAGTTAAATAATAAAAACAACAACATTTTACTTAGTATTTACTCTCAGATTCCAAACATTCTTTCTTCTGAAGATATTTTGAAGAAACCTGAAAACCTGTAACCATTGACTTCCTAGGCATTCATTAGTAGGAAAAACAAATACAGTGAAAGTCAATGGCTACAGGTTTTCATCTTTCTTCAAAATATCGTTTTTGTATAATATTTAATATTTTATGTTCAACAGAAGAAAGAAACTTAAAATGTTTTGCAACAATTCCTCCATCATTTACTTATCCTTTACTTCAAAACCATAATTTACTCAACCCAGGCTCAAAACCTATTTGACTTTCTTTCTTTCTTTTGAACACACAAGACAATGGCTGCACTTTTAGTATAAGTCACAATTCATGCTATTAACTACTGGCGTATTACCTGCCTATTATTAAGATAATAACTGTTCATTAGTAGTTATTCAATTCAATTCAAGTTTATTTATATAGCGCTTTTTACAATGTAGATTGTGTCAAAGCAGCTTAACATGTTCTAGTAAAGTCCAGATTTCAGAGTTTAGTTCAGTTTAGTTCAGTTCAGTGTGGTTTAAGTTTCACTGCTGAAAGTTCAAATACTGAAGAGCAAATCCACCAAAGCGCAGCTCCACAAGTCCCGATCCGAGCAGGCAAGTGGCAACAGTGGCGAGGAAAAAAACTTCACCAATTGACGAAGTGAAGGGGAAAAAACCTTGAGAGAAACCAGGCTCTGTTGGGCACGATCATTTTTTCTTCTGACAAAACTTCCTGTGTGTTTCAGACTTCCAGTCTAGTTATAAAGTATGATCTTATTCTATCCCTAATCCTATGCAATGCCTAAACCCAACTTCTACCTTGCTATTATTAACTAGCTAATTAGTAGTTTAATAAGCTAGTAATGTTAAGTATAGATTTGCTAATACCAAAGTCCTTTTAAGGCAAGTCATTTCACTCGGTGGCCATTTTTGATACTGCCTCTCTGGCAGTAATCTCGGGCATTCTGTTTGAACAACACCTGTCTCTTTAGTTTCATTTCTGAATGCTCAAATCACAGAAAATCTGCAGAAACTCACGTCTGGTCCGAGCCCCTCCCCCCGGAGAATCGTCAGTCTATAGCGATTGATGATTGGTTTCTGTACTAGAAGGCGGGGCGTCATTCGCCACATTGGCCGTTACACTTGACCCCATTCAAAACTATACGAGTGACATGTCTTGTGTATTCTATAGTCTTTGCTAATACCGTGAATTGTGACCTGAAATAAAGTGTTACCAGGACAATATTTAGAAAAATGCTGATAGCTAGCACCCATTGACTTCCATAGTAATAGTAATGCCACCAGAATTCTTCAAAATACCTTATTTTTGTGTTCAACAGAAGAAAGAAACTCATAAAGGTTTAAAACCCCATCATAAAATAAATATTTCAAAATTTGAGTAAGCTTTCCCTTTAAAACTACTTGTAAATTGCAGACTATGACAGCATTAAGTTACAGAGTTCGCCTGGTCCTGTTGAACTGACCCTTCTCAATCCCTACAGTGTGGCCCTGAAGTCTGAGATCAAGAAATTGAACATCGCTCATGCAGTGGTCTGGTTTCTTATCGCGGCACAGGTGCTTGTCAGCCAACTCAACCTGGTATCCCATAAAGTAGTGGCCTCTCCATACCAATGGGAATATACATATCTCCTGAGCATCATACCTACTGTCTTCAGTTTCATGGCTTTGCCGAAAAACAACATCAGCTATCTGGTCATCTCAATGATCAGCGGCGGGCTTTTCTGCGTCGGTCCTATTCTTTACGGAGGAATGGAGATGTTCCCGGTGGCTCAGCAGCTTTACCGCCACGGCAAAGCTTATAGGTTCATCTTTGGCTTCTCTGCCGTGTCTATAATGTACTTAGTCTTGATTATTTCAGTTCAGGTACACGGCTGGCAGATCTACTACAGTAAAAAGCTGCTGGACTCCTGGTTCACCAACACACAAGACAAAAAGAAGAAATAAGTGACTTCTGGTGGATAATGTTGAGTGTGAATACTTGTTTCTGTCTTTATTACGTTTCCTGAGGGCTATGCCATCAAATAATTGTTATGATTAACTGAATTGAGCCTAAAAGGAGATCAGATTTGTTAAACCGGGATGTTCGGTGTCTTTCAAGCTTCTCATCCACTGGCTCTCAGCCCAGATCAAGACGTCACTGATGTCCGTTTCTGCTTAGGTTTGAACTGCTGGCTTTGTAATCTCTGTCTATTCCCACCACATTTTCTTCATGCTGTCTTTGCATATACCTCATGTCTCATGAATCGAACTCAGATGATCCACAGTTATTCATTTAATAATATAGTTTAATATTTTCTGCTCCCCCCCCCCTAGTAAGTTGCTAACAATAAAATGCCAATAAAAATGTAATCTTTGACAATTGTTTTATATTCTTGTTTAAATTCACAGACAAACTTTTGATTGCAGTTATGTAACAGATCTAAATGCTAAATAATATAAATAATATCTTAAAATATTAATAATGAGAAGAAATATGAGTCACTTTACAATATGGTTTGAACTCAGTAGGAACTAAGAATGAACATCACTTGTTCAGCATTTATTAATCATAGCTCAACATTCACTAATGCATCATTAAAATCAAAGTTAATGCTTGTTAACATTAGTTAATGCACTGTGTTAACATGAACTAACGTTAAGTCAAATCAAGTCGTGCTTTATTGTCATTCCACTACATGTGTAAATGTCATAAATACAAACACAACACTGGACATAAGAGCTATTATAAAAAACCTATGCATAACTAACATATATTCATTCATTCATTCATTCATTTTCATTTCGGCTTAGTCCCTTTACTAACATATATTATAAAATAGAATAAAATACTATACAAGTACTTTTTCATGAGACTGAACAATGTTGTGCAGGATATTGTGCAAAAGTATTTGAGGTCTAATATTGTGCAAGAGTTATTTAAGGTTGAAGCAAGCAGTGCAACATGATTGTGGTACATTTATAGTAAACATTGAGTCCTTGTAAGGTGAAGTTTAGATAGTGTCAGGTGCATAACAAAGATTAAATACTGTAATAAATGCCCATTGTTTGCTCATGTTACTTATTGCATTAACTAACTAATACAACCTTATTGTAAAGTGTTACCGAACTATGTTGTGATATACAGTAGGAGAAATATTGGCCTTTTAAATTTAATTGGAAAAAAACAATATTGCCATGTCTTTATTTTCACTTTATCAAATAAATCGATTTTCTTTCTCCAAATGAAACAACCCAAGGGTATTATTCATATAAATGTTATTTAATTAAATATATTTAACTAAAGGTGGCCAGTTAAGGGTTGCATTATGCAAAACCATTTATAAGAAGCTTTGACTTAGCTGCATATATGTTAATAAAAAAACATTTGAATAAAAACATGTGATTTAGTGTAGTAAATTTTTTTAAATGTGCTGGACATAATCATAATTTGTGACTTCTTTTACACTCTTGAAATTATTCTGGAAAAAAAATATTAATTTGACGAACCTAAAAGTCATTTAAAATAATAGTTTTAGGATTCATTTCATTACCCGTAGTAGTTTTGAATTTATGCATATGGATGATTATTTCTTTAGGTCTCCCTCATCGCCATCACTCTCATGGATGCACAGGTTCTAAATTAGCTTTATTAGCTTACAAAGATTAGTGTGTTTAACCTTTGCACTGTGTCTAGCTGTATACTTTTCTCCTTTAAGTTCTTGAGCAACACGTTTCAGTCTTCACTCCAAATATACACTGTCAACAAAGTATGTTAACAAAATTGTGTCAGCATCTTGGTTCAGTGTGTTTTACCATAAAGCTAATATAACCATGGCAAAAACTTGCACGCTTTGGTTAAGAAAGACCTCATTTGTAAAATGGAGTATGATATGGAGGAAGACTGACCTGTTGGCATGAAAACCTTGCCGAAAATGTTCAAATAATCAGCCAAGTGTTCAGAAAGTACGCATCTATTTATAGGAAAGGCACGTTTATTTATATAGCACATTTCATACACAGTGGTAATTCAAAGTGCTTTACATAAACAAGAATAAAAGAAACAAGAAAATAAAAATGATTAAAAGAATTAAATATGATTAAAACAGATTTAGGCTACGAAGTATTCATAGTACCATAAACGTGTTTTCATCATAGCTTTCCATATGAACCCCCCCCCCCCCCACTATATTATTTTACAGTAAATTTACTATAAAATGTAGTACATTTCCTGTGGTAAATATTGTAGTGTTGTCGAATCTTGTATAGAAAACTAGTAAATTGCAATGATGTGGTAATTTGATGTAGTAATTACAACTACATTTGTTATAGTAATTACTCTATAGTAAATTAAACAAATCATTAATTACTAGAGTCTATTGTACTGTACGAGTAACCTTTAGTTTTTGTAACTACACCCATGAAAAAAATACTAAAGTAATTTAAAGTAAATAGTGTAATAATAATACTATAAATACTGTATTATACAGTATTTACAACACTTAATAAATACTACAGCAGTGGTGTATTGTACTATATATTTTTATAGTAGTATTAAATATATATATAGGTAACTATATATATATATAT
>CAIGQW010053658.1:236326-259817 GCA_903798125.1 Danio choprae | reverse complement strand
CAGCAGATGGCACTGTAGGCTAGTTTTTAACAGCAGACTGTGCTCTAGGCTAGTTTTTACAGCAGATGGTGCTCTAGGCTAGTTTTAAACAGCAGATGGTGCTCTAGGCTAGTTTTTACAGCAGATGGTGCTCTAGGCTAGTTTTTAACAGCAGACGTCACTGTAGGCTAGTTTTTAACAGCAGACGGTGCTCAAGGCTAGTTTTTACCAGCAGACTTCACTGAAAGCTAGTTTTTAACAGCAGACATCACTGTATGCTAGTTTATAACAGCAGATGCCATTGTAGGCTAGTTTTTACAGCAGATGGTGCTCTAGGCTAGTTTTTAACAGCAGACAATGCTCTAAGCTAGTTTTTAATAACAGCAGATGGTGCTCTAGGCTAGTTTTTAACAGCAGACGATGCTCTAGGCTAGTTTTTAACAGCAGATGATGCTCTAAGCTAGTTTTTAACAACCGAAGATGGTGCTCTAGGCTAGTTTTTACAGCAGATGTTGCTTTAGGCAAGTTTTTACCAGCAGACATCACTGTATGCTAGCTTTTAACAGCAGATGGTGCTTTAGGGAAGTTTTTAAAAGCAGATAGTGCTTTTCTCTAGGATAGTTTTTAACTGTACACTCAAACTCTTGTAGAAGTGCACTTGCAGTTGTACTCCTGACAATTTGTAAATTAAATTAAAGTTAAAGAGAATAAACGAATAATAGATTGTTGATTTTATTGCATTTTACAAAATGTACCAACTTTCTCGCAATTAGAGTGGTGCTACAAAAAAATACCATAATATCACTATGCTACAGATTTTGTTCCTAATTATCAGTATTTTTGTAAAGTAAAAATATCTATAATAATTACAAAACTTGTAAAAATGTAATCCTCTTGATTTCTTGTCTAAATAAAACTCATTAATCCAGGAAAAGGAGAGGAGCCAACTCCACTATGCTGTTAGTGAACATCTGCATGTGCATGACCACCTACTACTTGCTTTTCATTTTTGGGATCAACAACCCGGAGCCGAACTCGAAGGCCTCTGTTTCAAAGCAGAACGTTATTCCTTCTACAGATTTGCAAGTGATGGTTGATCAGGGCCCTTGTACGGCAATCACAGCCCTGCTGCAGTACTTCCTGTTGGCTACGTTTGTCTGGAACATCTTGTATGCGGCTCATGTGTTTTTCCTCATTAGAAATGCCCTCAATGGTCCACCTCGAGCCTTCCACACCATCGCCATGATAGCTGGCTGGGGTACATTTAAACTGATATTCAAATTCATGACACTCTAGATTTACATTAGATTTACATTACTTTAATTAAAACAATTTGGGATAAATATTATACATTTTTTATTTCAAGAATCTGGAAAATTAAAATGCATTTTCATAATTTCCACTTTATATTATTGCTATAGGCAGCATGGTGGCTAAGTGGTTAGCGCTGTCGCCTCACAGCAAGAAGGTCGCTGGTTTGAGTCCCGGCTGGGCCAGTTGGCATTTCTGTGTGGAGTTTGCATGTTCTCCTCCAGGAGTTTGTGGGTTTCCTCCAGGTGCTCCGGTTTTCCCCACAGTCCAAAGACATGCGGTATAGGTGAATTGAATAAACTAAATTGGCCGTAGTGTATGAGTGTGTATGGATGTTTCCCAGTACTGGGTTGCGGCTGGAAGGGCATGCGCTGTGTAAAACATATACTGGGTAAGTTGGCTTTTCATTCCGCTGTGGCGACCCCTGATGAATAGGGACTAAGCCGAAGGAAAATGAATAAATTATTGATTTATTGCTATATTTTTAGATGAAGTAAAGTAGCCTCTTTGGTAACACTTTAGAATAATTAGTTAATGTTAGTTAATGTATTTACTTTAAGTATCAATAATCTTGTAAGACATTTATTAATCATAGTTCAACATTGAATAATGCATTATTAAAATCCAAAGTTGTGCTTCTTAACATTAGTTAATACACTGTGAGTTAACATGGGCTTATGTTTTTAACTTAAATAACATTAACAGATGAATAAATACATTATTAAATGTAATACTAATTGTTTGTTCATGTTAGTAAATACATTAAATAACAACTAATGGACCATTATTTTAAAGAGTTACCACCTCGTTTCAATTTATACAAAGGAGGAATGAGCAGGATGACAACTAATAATTTCAATAAATCATATTCATAAAGACATATAATGTCATAGGTTTGCCTGCTGTTATTGTTGGTGTCTCGCTGGCCACAACCTACAGATTTAAGGACCCTTCAGGTTATCGACAAGAAGAGTTGTAAGTGAATTTTTTTTTTTATAAACCTTATTTTTTATAAGCTTCCTTTCCTGTGAATTTCCAAGATTTCTGATTCATTATCTGCATTATGAAAATGAATCATGGTTTAATATTGTGAAGTAACATTATTATTATTTACTAAAATAACAGCATGCACTAAATGGTCGAACTATTCACTATACAAACACGTTTATTATTAAAATGTTACACAGGATAAGATAACAGTTTTGCCAGATATAATATACCAGAATTACTTGCATATCCCCATTAAACATCCCGCTGTTTTGTTGTAGTTGTTGGTTGGCCTCTCTGGACAAGAAGGGAAAGTTTGATCCAAAACGGCCGATGTTGTGGGGATTCCTGCTCCCTCTAGCCGTCATGTTGGGTTTTAACACATCTGTACTTGTCTACTTCTCTCAAACTATCTGCTGTGCAAATCCCAACCTGAAGAGGTACGTAAACAAACCATAAACTCATTTATGTAAATTTAATCACTGCAGTTAATAAACTTTGTTTATTACAACCTAGTCAGATCGGGATTGAAAATGGCGGGAATTCTCTCTGTTTACTTTGACAACGGTTACCGATTTGATTTGTAATAATCGCAGAGTTTATGTTTCATGAAGTGTTGGGTAACATTTAGTAGTAGACTAACATATTACTTTCTTATAAGTCACTTTATAAAAGGGACTAAATGTGTTACTTAGTTGCTTTTTAGGAAAGTAATGTGAAAATATGTGTTAAAGTAACTAAATGTATAACTTTGTTACTTTAATGTGGAAGTGTGTTGATATTTTTGCTGTATTTTACTTAAGATTTTTGATCTATCTATCTATCTATCTATCTATCTATCTATCTATCTATCTATCTTTTTGGCTAAATGTTGATTTAATTTCTGTAGCTCACGAAGCACTCCTTTAAAGAAGAAGATTTTGAGTAGTTTCTCTTTGGCTGTTGTGCTTGGTTTGTCCTGGGTCATTGGATACTTTGTCCTCATAACTCAAGACAAAACACTTTACATCATTCTCAGTGTCATCTTTTGTCTCTGCAACACAACACAGGTCTGTTATTTCTCTCTACTTATTAATATTTGACATATACATAGACGGTAGCCTACTACAGATTCAGAAAAGATTTTGTTATATTTGTTCAAACTGATATTTTAACATATTATTTGTGTCTCGTGACTGACACTGTGTCTCTGTACTTTTAAAGGGTGTTCAGATTTTCATTTTATTCACGCTGAAGTCTTACCTAAAGACAAGAACCCAAAATAAACTGGATTCTAAGACTGAATCAAGAGGAGAACCTTAAAAACGAACAGGAAAATGGACACAGTTTTATGTATTATGTTTTAATTGTATTTATTTTACTACAGATTTATTTTATTTTATTTTAATAGCTATACATAGTCTCATATACTCACACTAAATATTGTACAAGCAGTGGCTATAGTAAATATAATACTCCAGACATGCTCTGGACTTGCTTTAGGACAAATTATGAATTTCAGTTTGCTTTCCATGCATAAAAATATTACTTTAAAATGTATGTTCATTCATTCATTCATTTTCATTTCGGCTTAGTCCCTTTATTAATCTGGGGTCGCCACAGCGGAATGAACCGCCAACTTATCCAGCATATGTTTTACGCAGCGGATGCCCTTCCAGCCGCAACCCATCTCTGGGAAACATCCATACACACTCATTCACACACATACACTACGGACAATTTAGTCTACCCAATACACCTATAGCGCATGTCTTTGGACTTGTGGGGGAAACCAGAGCACCCGGAGGAAACCCACGCCAACACAGGGAAAACATGCAAACTCCAAACAGAAACACCAACTGACCCAGCCGAGGCTCGAACCAGCGACCTTTTTGCTGTGAGGCGAACGTGCTACCCACTGCGCCACTGTGAGGCCCTAAAAATCACAAAAATACAATAAAAGTAATTTCACAAATTAAGCAATAAGAGCAAAGAAAGCTTTTTTGTATTGCCTAATTATTATGTTATAAAGTCAAGTTGTGCCTCATTTATTTGTATAATCTGGCAGTGATGTTAATTTGGAAATGAATGGCTGTTCACTATTATAAATGTGATCTCTTGCTTTGTATTATGTGTTTTTTATGTACTTGCATTAGAACATGGACACTACATGTCCCAAAATTGTATATACTGTTATTATTGTTTTGCACTGCTTTCTTGTTAATTCCTAGTTTAGCTCATTCTGTGATGCAAGTTTCATTGGAAATGTATGGCTATTTCCTTGACCGATGGACTTCCCACCCTTACTGTGCTTTATAAGCCTGGCCGTAACAAGAGCTGTACACATTAGTAGTTGGTTTTTACAGTAGTTATTTTGTTGTATCCACTATCTGTGCAATGGACTACTTTCTGCTCTTAATGTTTGTCCCAGGTAAGGTTAAATTATTATAATTGTTCATTATATGCAGAGTTGGTAGTTAAATATATAAATTAATCCATATAATTTTTTTTTTTTAAATTAATAATAAACAATTTAAATGTTTTAAGTATGATTCATGCATATGTATTTAAAAATGTGGTGTTTGCACAACTCACAATACTGTTTGTTTGCTTGTTTTCTGGGTGCATATCCATGGTTTGGGTTTGCAATTCCTGTTAAAAAGATAAGCTTGCTAATTTGACTAAAGAAAGGTACAGTGCAACACACTATAAACAAATAAAAACACTTTGCATGAATGGGACTGTAATATATTTGTAAACAAATTTTCTGATGCCACGGCAGAACCATTTTTTGTTTACCAGGAACTTTAAAGGTTTCAGTTATTGAAATATTTGGGGCACGCTTTATTTTAATGTACAGTCATGGCCAAAAGTTTTGAGAATGACACAAATATTAGTTTTCACAAAGTTTGCTTCTAAACTGCCCCCTACCTTGGATGAGAAAGTCACCCCACACATGAATGGTCTCTGGATGCTTTACTGTTGGCATGACACAGGACTGATGGTAGCGCTCACCTTTTATTTTCCGGACAAGCCTTTTTCCAGATACCCCAAACAATCGGAAAGGGGCTTCATTTGAGAATATGACTTTGCCCCAGTCCTCAGCAGTCCATTCGCCATACTTTTTGCAGAAGATCAATCTGTCCCTGATGTTTTTTTTTGGAGAGAAGTGGCTTCTTTGCTGCCCTTCTTGAGGTGCAAGGTGCAATCTTAGTAGCCACAATATCCTTGCCTGTGAAGCCATTTTTATGCAACGCAATGATGGCTGCACGCGTTTCTTTGCAGGTCACCATGGTTAACAATGGAAGAACAATGATTTCAAGCATCACCCTCCTTTTAACATGTCAAGTCTGCCATTCTAACAAAATCAGCCTGACATAATGATCTCCAGCCTTCTGCTAGTCAACGTTCTCACCTGAGTTAACAAGACGATTACTGAAATGATCTCAGCAGCTCCTTTAATGACAGCAATGAAATACAGTGGAAAGTTTTTCAGGATTAAACTTAATTTTCATGGCAAATAAGTACTCTCCATAACATTCTGGAGTATATGCAAATTGTTATTATAAAAACTTAAGCAGCAACTTTTCCAATTTCTACAATTTATGTAATTCTCAAAACTTTTGGCCATGACTGTATAATTCATGCTATTACCTATTATCTGTCATGGCCACACAAAGGAGACAAAGCAGGAATTACTTCAAGGGTTTTATTTAGTGCGATGCAACCACAGCAGAGAGGTGGATGGTGACTGAGTGCGGTGACTGGGACTGAGAGAGCGAGCAGAGGGCGTGACATTATCTAAGACGTTTAGCTCAATAAACTAAATAGCTTTTATTATTAATAGTTTATTAATAGTAAGGTAGTAGTTGGGTTTATTGGCTAGCTAATATATAATAATAGCGTGCATTGTGAAAAACTAAAGTGTTTTGTTTTAAACTTGAAGAAAAATGTACTGTTCTGTGATCTATCAATGTCAGTCAGTGAAGGAGCTTTATTTTTAGAAGTATAATATGTTAAACCTGAATATGCACAGCTGATACCCTGAGCTTGTTTCGGGATACCAGAATCAAAGACTGAACGAATGTTTTACAGAACAGGAATCTTTATTGGCAGGATGGTATACGGTTTAGCAAGGTGTGAGTATCAGGTAAATAGAGTCTATTGAAAAGATGAGCAGGTGAATAATAGTCTTATCGGTGTCCCGGGTTGAATTGTTGGGATACATCAGTGAAAGGATTATGCTCAATCCACAAAATAGGGAAGAGGGTGATCAGGAGTTGGGCACACAGGTGAGTGAAGAATACATGGGGAGGTTAAAGGAAAGAGCTAAATACTGGTCGATGTTGTTTAACTGGTGGTATCCACACTAATGACCAGACAAAGTGCAGGATGTGTGCAAGGCTGATAATTTGGTCTGATTGGGAATACGTGCCCAGGGCTACATTTTTAGAAAACACGTTGCTCCAATCACATGAGAATACGGAGCTTGTGGAGCATATATTACCTTGTGATTGACTGACCTAAACCCAACCTATAGAGTTTTCAATTTCAAACGTGAAGAGTGAAACGTGTTGAGGCAATGTAGATTTGCCACAATTTTACATCACTTCTACCTATTATGTAGAACCATCCTTCACCAGACTCAAACCTGACCGCTCCACATCCCAAGTAAACAATGTTCATTCATTCATTCATTTTCATTTCGGCTTAGTCCCTTTATTAATCCGGGGTCGCCACAGCGGAATGAACCGCCAACTTATCCAGCATATGTTCTACGCAGCGGATGCCCTTCCAGCTGCAACCCATCTCTGGGAAACATCCATACACACCCATTTACACTCATACACTATGGATAATTTAGTCTACCCAATTCACCTGTACCGCATGTCTTTGGACTTGTGGGGGAAACCGGAGCACCCGGAGGAAACCCACGCCAACACAGGGAGAACATGCAAACTCCACACAGAAACGCCAACTGACCCAGCCGAGGCTCGAACCAGCGACCTTCTTGCTGTGAGGCGAACGTGCTACCCACTGCGCCACTGTGAGTCCAAGTAAACAATGTAAATAAGTAAAAAACAATGTACTAGGTGAGCAACCAAGCAAACTGACCATGTTAGAAAAGTTGTCCGTACAGAGGTAACCAGGCGAGGCAAATGCATGCAATTACAAATCATAGAGGCTTTTAATGTGTTCTGTGGTATTTATTCGGTGCTGTACATTGCCCTGTGTGAAAATAATCCTTTATTCCTTGATAACATGTCCCCTGTAAGTATCATTAACCTGGTGTGAAAAGGAACCAAAGTTGTCTGCATCGTACTGCCCTGTGCTGCAGGCATACTGCACAAACTGCAATACGCATGTTTTGCAAAAACATAGAATGAGGTATGTATTTTGACATGTTTCTGTTCAGGACCTGAATGGAAGATTGATGGAAGGTGGTGCTTGCAGAGCTTTTTGAAACCTTAGTGTTGTGCTGGTGATGTTTGGCCTGGTTCTGAGAGTAAGAAAGATGTATAAATCATACATCCTAGAATAGAGAAGAGGCAGCAGTGATTGTTGATGGACAGATGTAGCATTGTTGTGACTCAACATACTCCTTCAGTTTGGGGATAGAGAGAGGATAAACTTTACCTTTGGCCACTGGCTCACCCGGCTGCAGGTCAACTGCGGTGTCCTATGCTAAATGAGGTGTACACTAGATGAGTGTGTGCAGCCATTCGAACCTCATTTGCTGGTCTGGTGTTGATCACTTACATTGATTTTTAGCCATAAAAGACAGTTAATTATGCTGATTGATTTTGTAAACTGGTAATTTCTTATAATATATTGTTTTTATGTGTTTGTGGTTTAACATAATTTGTGTTGTCATAAACACAAATTCTACAAATTGTTTGTAGAGCTAGTAGTTTGACCTTTTACTGCTGTTTGTTATTCCTAGTCATTTCCCCATAGGCAAATGAATTGATACTAAGCAGTGGTGTAAAGTGACAAATTACAAATACTCAAATTACTGTAATTGCGTAGTTTTTCTCAGAAATTGTCATTTACTATGACGTGATGTGTACTTTTACTTTCCTTTGAGTACATTTTTAGTACAGTATCTGTACTTTTACTCCACTACTTTCCTTCAGTCTTCCTTTAATCTGTCATTACTTTTATTTTTTCTTGTGATTCCTGTCCAATCAAATCACACATAGAAGGTAAATTGCATCATAATGATTTATAATTGTAGCAAACTGTTTGGAAGCATTAAAAGTGTCCAAGAATATGTCCAAAATCTTTACACGCATTGACCCAGAGACTTTTATGCATGCCACTGTATGTTTACTGTATGATGACCGAAAGGGCCTTAAGCACACAGCAGGCACAGGATGTCAGATTGACGTTGTACCCCTACAATATGGGGACGCTGCATTTGCATCGTTTGGAAATGAAAATCGGGTTGACATCAGAACGTCAGGCGGATGTCAATGTCCAACCTAAAATCAATCAAGTATCAACGTCTAATGATGTTACAGCTTGACGTTGTGTGGACTTTACCACTATGACGTTTATCAGACGTTGGATTTTGGTTGCCATACCTGACAAATAAATGTCAGTATTTGATGTCAATATGAAGTTGGTTTAAGATGTTGGCTCTACATTGGATTTTTGTCACTTTCTAACACAACCTAAATCCTTAGACGCTGGCTAGACATTGAATTTTGTTCACCTGACATCACAACCTAAATCGAACCTAATATTAACATCTTATGATGTTGTGTGCCTGCTGGGCAATAACTAAATGCACTACAGAATTTTACGTTTACAAAGATTCACAAATTACATGTAAATGCATCAGCTTTTTACAACATAACACTCACTACTCTTGAGTACTTTTGAAAGGTCTGCTTTTTACTTATACTTTGAGTAATAGATACTTTTACTCTACTTGAACTACATTTTTAGGCAAGTAATGGTACTTTTTTTAAGTATGATTTTTCAGTACTCTTTCCACCACTGGTCCTAAGACCTAAAACAATTGCAGAGCTTACTTACACATTGCAGAATAAGGTGAATATGAGACCCTTCACAGAGGTGACAAAAGAGAGAAAACACAAAAAAAGTATGAAAATTATGCAGGGAGTCTTCACATAAAAATTTTCAAGGCACGATATCTCTAAAAACACATACAAACATACGTTTTTGATATATCTTGATATAATTTGTTATTAATTAAAACAGTTTCATTTAAAGATTTTGTTTTTTAAAAAATAATATAAGGCTTATCTAGGAGACACCAAATGTACTCACAATTCAAGAATCTGAATTTTGTTGAAGTTTGATATGATGTTTTTCTCTCTGTGAAACAGCTGTTTTTGGGCAGAGTCCAATTTCTTGGGAGGCTTTGACAAGTACAACAGTCAATGTGGAAACAACTGGTGCAACAGTCACCACAGCAACGACTAGTACAACAGCATCTAGTACACCAGTCAACGAGGCAACGACAAGTACAACAGTCAATGCAGCAACAACTAGTACAACAGTCACCGTGGCAGCAATTAGTACTAGTACAACAGCATCTAGTACACCATTAAACGTGGCAACAATTAGTACAACAGCGACTAGTACAACAGTCACCACGGCAATGTCTAGTACAACAACAACTAGTACAACAGTCACCACGGCAATGTCTAGTACAATAACAACTAGTACAACAGTCACCACGGCAATGACTAGTACAACAAGTACTAGTACAACAGCGACTAGTACAACAGTCACCACGGCAATGACTAGTACAACAGCTACTAGTACAACAGCGACTAGTACAACAGTCACCACGGCAATGACTAGTACAACAGCGACTAGTACAACAGTCACCACGGCAACAACTAGTACAACAACTACTAGTACAACAGCTACTAGTACAACTGCGTCTAGCACAACAGTAAAGGCAGCAGTGACTAGTACAACATTCAGCACAGCATCGACCAGCCCGAATTTGGTGTGTGAAAACAGCGGGACCTTACAAAAGGGGATCTGCCTCTGCCCAGATGGATGGACTGGAACTACCTGCAACATTTGTAAAAAAAAAACATTGAAACTATTGCATGATTCGTTGGTGTAACATTGGTTCTCAAAGTTACTAACCTTACCTCGTATGGTGTTACCTTGTTTTTTTCCACAGCAAATTTCTGCGCTGCACAAACATTCACAACAACCAGCACATTCACTTTTCCAAAAACTGTCTTAGGCCAGTTTGCATCCTCAGTAGAGCAATGTCCGTCAAATACACCAAATGGTGCTTGACTCTCTTTACTACCTACTATTAACATTCAAAATATTTTAAACATCTCTTATCTTATCTTTAAATATCTATATCTTTCAGCTGGAATCCCTCAAGCTTCGGCACTCTGTAATTTTATAACTCGCACTTTTGATTCTCCAAACAATGTAAAATGTGATTTGAGCCTGGACACCATTAATGCAGATGTAAGTATTAATCTAAAATGAATTGTCATATAAAAAGTACAAAATGTTGCATCATATGAAAACAAAGAAAGGTTTGATTAATGATTGTATTTTGGAAATGAAGGTTTCTGGAGCTAATTTGAATGATAGAAAAAGTTTGGCCTCCAGTACGCAGATCCTCACATCAATACCAGAGCGACTGACGTCCCACAACATCACAAATGCTGTTAAGATTACCCACCTCCTGCTCTCTAGCCAACAAACCACGGTAAATATTAAGCCTTAAACTGAAAGTATTCAATTCTGTACCCACCAAGCAATTTAGCGTTTAAAAGACATCTATTAAACCAGTGTTTCCCAACCCTGTTTCTGAAGGCACACCAACAGAACACATTTTTTTAACCTCTCCCTGATCAAACACATGTGGATCAAATCATCAGAACATTAGAAGACGCTCCCAAACCTGAAATGAATGGGTCAGATAAGGGAGACATCCAAAATCGGTACTGTTGGTGTGCCTCCAGGAACAGGGTTGGGAAACTTCAGGAACATTCAAACATAGACATCTTGGACTAAATATGGGCTTTCAGTAAAAATAGATCCTTAAATAGACAAATTGGAAATACTTCACACATATGGCCATTCATTCGTGTCTTTTTGATTAACTAATATAGTTTTGCACTATTGATAGATGCTTGTTAGATTTTTGCCCAAGATTAGATTATTAGATTGATAGCCCAAGCTTAGCTTTGTTTTAGCCAAAATTTCTATGCTTGGACATCTATTAGACATCTTTTAAACAGACAAACACACACAAAACTTGCCAGGTAACAATTACAATTTATAGAAGGTAGAGTGTTTTACGTTTTATTTAAACATATTGGGTTATATAAATGTTTTTAATTGTTAATGTGAAAGCGAATAAAATAGAACTACAAAGTTGACTCATTTCTTGTTAATATCTGCTTGTTAGCAGTGTGTAGCTGATATTTTACCATTATTTGCATGTTACTTTTCATGCTGCGCAAACATTGCTTGTCAGAGACACATCTTTCGAACTCAACATAAAATAACCTACTAATTTGACTAAAGTTCACCACAGAACACAATGCATTACGTAGGTCCATTGCCTCAGTTGGAAAACAAAATTTAAAAGGTTAGTTTATCACAAAACAGGTTGGGCACCCTGTCAGGAGCTTGACCCACCCTAGCCCAATGCCAGATAACAACACAATTTTTCATCCCAGGCTCATTATGGATGCATACCCCTGCATACATTTCTGGAGATCGCAAAATTTGTCCCAGGAGGTACTTTTTTTTGCAGGGTTTTTTTTCGCGAATCCACCAGAGGCCGCTGTGTACGCTTTTTCAGATCGCAAGGAGCCACTGGGCAAATTGGTAACAGCGAAAAAGAAGCCAGAAGCCGTCGGCTGCATCATATCGCCCCATTGCGTTTGGTTTAAAGACTAAATGCAGCCATACGTAGCTCTGGCTACATAATTCGCGCTCTCCAGAAATGTATACAGAGGTCTGTTTTCACAATGAGCCTGTGTTGCAATTTTTGCATTATGATTTATAACAGAAAAATCATTATGAAACATGATCATGCTCTTAAGAACAAGCTTTTAGCTCACCTGGATCATTTACAATATTCATTAAAGTATTGCAATTTCAACCCATTCAATCAGCATTAGATGAAAAATAACTTTGATTTTCTGCACAACATGCAGCCAAAGCACTCAGAAAAGCATCAGCACACCATTACCAAACTATTTTGCATCATTCCATGCAGTAAATGAGTAAATACGACTTAAAGAATGCAAAGATTTTGTATCTATGAGTAGGATAATTAAGAGATGCAATTGGGCCAGCAGTACTTTAACAACAGTGCCAATCAGAGTGCATTCACAGGTTTCAGTAGCAAAGTCTGCTCTTACACACAAAATCCAACTACTTCATGCAGAGCTCTTTGTTGTAAGTACTGTAAATATTAATATATGCATTTAATGCATATTGTATATTGTGTGCCACATAATTTCTTCATTACATTAATCTCCATATCTACTTCACACACAGAAAAAAAACATGCATTTTAACATTCCTGAGTGACTGATATAACTACAACTGATCACACGTCTACTTTGTATTTAAAGCAGTGCGTCAGTTATTTGTGGGATAAAATAAACCCTGCCATATACTTGCAAAACTCCCGCATTCCCTCTCTTTCTCTCTCTCTCTCTTTCTCTCTCTCTCTCTCTCTCTCTCTCTCTCTCTCTCTCTCTCTCTCTCTCTCCCTCTCTCTCTCTCTCTCTCTCTCTCTCTCTCTCTCTCTCTCTCTCTCTCTCTCTCTCTCTCTCTCTCTCTCTCTCTCTCTCTCTCTCTTTCTCTCTCTCTCTCACACACACACACACACACAAACACAACACTTTTGAATGCAATTTCAATGGGGCAGAAAAATCTGTTTGATTAAAAATACCTTTATTTGTGTTCTAAAGAGGCTATGGTTTTGTAACGACATGAGAGTGAGAGATTTTTATTTTGGGATGAACCAACTCTTTTAGTTTATTTTATTTCAGTTTCATTTCTATTATCACATAATGCTGGACAGTTTTAAGGCAAATTGGGGTAAAATATGGACAAACCCAACTGTTGGGTTAAAAAAGAATGTAAAAATGTTATCCAGCAGCTGGATTTGTCCATATACCATCCAAATTTAGCTTAACACAGAGGCGGCACAGTGGATCAGTGGTTAGCACTGTCGCCTCACAGCAAGATGGTAGCTGGTTCAAGTCCCGGCTGGTCCAGTTGGCATTTCTCTGTGGAGTTTGCATGTTCTCCCTGGGTTTCCTCTGGGTGTTCCTGTTCCCCCACAGTTCAAAGACATGCACTATAAGTGAATTGGATGTACTAAATTGACCGTAGTGTATGAGTGTGTGTGTGAATGTGAGAGTGGGTGTTTCCCAGTACTGGGTTGCGGCTGGAAGGGCATCCGCTGTGTAAAACATATGGCGGAATAATTGCCGGTTCATTCTGCTGTGGCGACCCTTAATAAATAAGGGACTAAGCCGAAGGAAAATGAATGAATGAATGAATGAATGGCTTGTTACAGTGAGTCTTTGGGTGTGGAATTTATAGATGGATGTTTTAGCTCCTTGTTGTCCGTACTCATTTATTTCCCTCACAGAACCAGAATGATATTGTAGTGTCAGCAGTGGCCACGATCAGTCAACTCCTGAGCACAAGGGAAGAAATATTCTCTTCAGTCAACCGTTCTGCAGTTTCCCAGTAACAAAACATTTCATGACATACTGAACCAATTCATATACAACATTCACATGGACTTTCTTTTTGACTTAATTGTGCTTAATTGTGTTTGTTCAGACTAACACAGACTCTTCAGGAAATCTCTTTAAGTGAGAATTCAAATCCACTGTTGGTGCAACCGAATATCGCAATGCAGTCACTGAAGGGGCAAACTCCAATCCGACAAGTGCAATTAACCTCTTTTAAAGGCAAGTGTGTGAACATTTCCGAGTAGGGCTGCACGATTAATCGAAGGTGTTTTTCATGCGCATTTGTCAGTAACGCCAGTTCTGAAATCAGCTGTAAATCTTCAGCACCTGCTTTCAGATGGAGCAGCGATTACTACACAGAGGCATATGGTGCATTCAAATCATGTCGGAAAATTGCATTCAAGAGTTGAATGCACATGAACGCCACCACAAATCCTTATTAAGACTGAGAAACTCTACATTTTCTTTAACATCCGAGTTTCAGAGTTGAGTGGTGTGTCATTGAGAATCACATGGTGGAATCACAGATTTATAATAGATAATTATGTAAATTTTATAAATACCATTATATATCCAGCCTGATCTCATGAGGAAACTTAACTATTTTATGTTTTGTCAGTTTAGTGGAGTTCAGTTGTATGAAAATGTACAATTTTTAAACAGAGCTGTGGCACCAAACCCCATACCTAAACCCATGGTGGATGAGCAAATCAAACTAAATTGTACGAAAGAGATTGTACTAATTCATACCATTTAGCCACTAAATTAAAAGGTTACAAATTGCCGTGAGTGTTGATATATCTTATTATTTATAGATCAGCGGGTACAATTCATGGATGCAAAATAAACTCTTGTGGATATCATTGAAGAAACACATTTGATGCGATTTTTTTGATCTTCGTTTTTTTTATTAGCAGAGTTAACAAACCCTGCTCTATTTTCTTGTAGTAGTTAACAAACCATGCTGTATTGTCTTATAATTTACCAAATGTAGGTACTGTACAATGCCTTCTTGTGCAGACGAAAGTGACATTGTTATTATGACTTGTCAACTTATAAGTCGAAACGTCCCAGGAGGACTTGAATGCACAACCCAGGCTCATCATGGATACGTACCCCTGCATACATTTCTGGAGAGCACCGAATACGTCCCAGGGGGTACTTTTTTTTGCAGTTTTTGTTTTCGCAAATTCACCAGAGGCCGCTGTGTGCGCTTTTTGAGATCTAAAATTTCTCGCGTGAGTGTCACTCGTTTTCTCGTGAAAATCCACCAGAGGCCACTGTCGACTGACTGACTGACCAACCGACTGATCCTCCACCCACCCCCTTCCCTAAACCCAAGTGTTTTAAAAAGCAATCCAGAAATAGAAAAGCCGCCTGATTTTTACCACGTTTTCAGATCTTACCACGTTCTTACCCTGTTATTTGCTTGTTTATTTTATTTTTTTTCCTTTTGTTTTACCTGCTTTCTCGAACCGTTATTCGCTGGACTTAAACCCCGTTATTGCGGTCAACTCCTCTCTGCATCTCAAGTCCATCACCGTATGCGGCGAGCCACTGGGCAAACTGGTAACAGAGGAAAAGCCGTCCACACGGAGGTAAGCAGTCAGCTGTTAGCGTGAAAAGAAACAAAAACCGTCTGTGGCATTATGCCTGTGGCATTATGCCGGGGAATGCCTGTAGCATTCGTTTTAAAGACAAAATCCAGCCATACGTACCTCTGGCTACATAATTCGCGCTCACTAGAAATGTATACAGGGGTACGTATTCACATTGAGCCTGTGTTGTGAATGCAATAGTTTGCTGACAAGCTATGCAAAAATCACTGACTATTTAATCGGCATGGTTCTGAAATCAAAGATAATAATTTTGCAACTTGACATCAGTTTACATCGCTGCTCAGTGATCTACGACTCTGTGTTGCAGCTACATCTGAAAGCATGCGAAAATACCATGAATAATATTTAATAACATGTTTTTACTTCAAATTCATAACTTCAGCCTAGTGCAAGAATTAAAGCTTTCTGTGAGATGATTCCATAGTTGTGTGATTATTAATAACATTGTATCAATAAAAGTAGTTTGATTTCCTTGTTTTATTATCATGGCTTTGCGGCATATTCCATGCGAAGAGCGCCCTCTGGCCTTTGAAAGAGATTTACTACTGATCACAGAACTAAATTACGTTTAATTACGTTTACAGAACCTAAAGTAAAATAATGAACAAGGGGTTGGATTGTTAACATGCTACTAACAGTCATATTTACCTTTATTGCTCTAGGTCAAAGCGACAAGTTTTTACCTGACAGAATAAAACTGGAAACGACACAGACTGAGATTTTCAAAGATGAAATAGACCTGCAAATGAACGTCGTATTCAGTCAAGGTAAAGCTGGATTTAGGCTCTGAATACTACTGTAGGGCGGCACGGTGGCTTAGTTGTTAGCACTGTCGCCTCACAGCAAGAAGGTCACTGGTTCAAGCCTCGGCTGGGTCAGTTGGCTTTTCTGTGTGGAGTTTGCATGTTCTCCCCTTTCCTCCGGAAGCTCCGGTTTCCCCCACAGTCCAAAGACATGCGCTATAGGTGAATTGAATAAGCTAAATTGGCTGTAGTGTATGTGTGTGAATGCGAGAGTGTTTACCAGTACTGGGTTGCAGCTGAAAGGGCATCCGCTGTGTAAAACATATTCTGGATAAGTTGCCGATTCCGCTGCCTGCTGTGGTTACCCCTGCTAAATAAAGGGACTAAGCCAACGAAAAATGAATGAATGAATACTACTTTTCTCTATCTTTAATTTGAAGGTATTTCCACATTAAAGGATCTGTTGAGAGTAATGTCTGTTATTACATTTTGCTCTTTTGTAGATTTTAATAAAGGTATTGGGTTCGTCCTTTATGATAACGATCGGTTCTTCCGGTCAAACAGCTTTCAGCCTACCCTTGATGCCAAGAGAAGAGTGATATCTGTCAGCCTTCCAGAAATCACTGAACTTGATCAAATGAATTTTGCAGTCACAGAATCGGTGAGAAGCTTGTCTAAGATTACCTTCTTGGTTACACTTTTTTGATTTGTGGCATTCAGTACTCCTCATGAAATTAATAGATTGAATGAAATATTTTGACAAATTTCCACATAGCACTGAAAGCATTTTATTTGAAACTAATAGGTCGACATGTGTGTGTATTAATTAACCTTTCAGGCAGATTCCACAATGTCCCTCAACGACTTTGCATGTGTATTTTGGAGTTACTCTAAAAATGACTGGAGCCCAGATGGCTGCTTCAAAACAACAGGCCCATCAGGTCAGGCAGAATGCAGCTGTATACCTAAATCTGGAAAGACAAACTTCGCCATTCTGATGGTAAGAGCAGGATTTAAATATGACTTAAATGGCCAATTAAAAAAAAAAAAGGTTTTGTATTTTCCCAGCAATGCCACAGAATGACAAGAATATTTTTGGGGGGTTCCCTGAATCATTTTGTTTTTATAAAGAACACTTACCACTAGTCACTCTTAAAAAGTTTCAATAGTTGTTTTATTTAATTGTCAAGTCAAGTCAAGTCAAGTCAAGTCAAGTCGTGCTTTATTGTCATTCCGCTACATGTGTGGACATACAGAGGAACGAAATGTCGTGTCTTGCAGGACAACGCTGCTACATGGATTAATCATAAATACAAACACAACACTGGACATAAGAGCTATTATAAAAAACCTATGCATAACTAACATATATTATAAAATAGAATAAAATACTTAAACTATACACATAAGACAGGCTATACAAGTAGTTTTGTCCTCTTCATATTAAGAAATAAATCGCTCTTTTAAGAATGGTTCATTGAAGGGTTCTTTGGGGAAACAAAATAGTTCTGTGGCATTACTGCTAGAATGCTAATAAGAAATGTAAAACCTTTTAATGGATGTTAAAGAATTATTATTATTATTTTTTTTAATGTAGAAGATCTACTTTTGGTTCCCAAAAGAACCTTTAAGTGGTTCAATGTTGAATTTGTACTTTGAAAGGTAGGATCTTCAGTGAACAATTGATGCACTGTAAAAAAAATCATGTCAAAAAAATGAACACAGCAAATATTTTTATGTTGCTTTAACTTATTTTAATAAGTTTATCAGGTTTCAACAAACTTTTTAAAGTTAATACAAAGTTAAACTTAATTCTTTGATCTGTCAGTTTGATTGATGTAAGATGAGATGACTAGAAGTTAATTTGATTCAGCTGCAAAATGTAAGGCAACAAGAATTGTTTACAGTGTGCCAATAAAGATCCTTTATTTTCCAAATGGTTCATTAACCATTTATCGGCCGAAGAACCATTTATGGTAATTTCATTTACATTGATTACAATATAATTTTTTTATAAAACTCATAAAAGTTAGAGAGTTTTGTAACAACCCACAGTAATGGTCCAATTTTTTTTTCAATGGCTATTTTAATGAGTATTAAAGTGTTAAAAGAACCATTCGCTATTGGGAACCAAAAATGGATCCTGATGCTGTTAATTTGAGTCCATTACCACCAGAAATTTTCTGCATTTTCTGCAGTCATTTAATATCAACTATCAGTATTCTGAAGCCTTGAGTTGGATCAGCATTGGCGGCTGTGCTCTGTCTGTAATGGGTCTGTCTGTAACAGCAGTGTACCAAATCGTAACCAGGTAAATTCTTATTGTTTTCCCAGTCTAACAAAGACACAGCTACTGAGACGTTTTTTTATTTCTTATAATATCTTTGTGGCAGGAAGTCAAGAGGAAGCAACCCTACTCTATTAGTGGTGAACGTCTGCATAAGCATGATGGTTTTCTACCTGCTCTACATCTTTGGCATAAACAACCCTGTCAAACATCTGATTGTGGCAAAGTCTTTCCAAAACATAGTTCCTGCGTCCGACTACCACACATATCCAGACCAGGGTCCCTGTACGTTGTTTACAGCTCTGCTTCAGTTCTTCCTGTTGGCTACATTCACTTGGAACACTCTGTACGGTGTTAATGTGTTCCTCCTCTTCCAAAACAATGTGTCAGGAGCACCCGTGTGGTTTGCAAAGGTCGCCTTGCCTGTTGGATGGGGTAAGAGACATTGAATGTGTACAAAACATGAATGTGTTGTTTAATTGAAAGCTGATTCTTCAGACTAAAGAATACACAAGACGACACGTCACTCTGATCACTCAACATTGGGATGTGAACATAACCAATTTATTTAAGAGCAAGGGGCGGTATGAGTTGCGTAAAGGGAGGATCGGCCCTATAAGGTTTATTGTCACCCTTCATTGAAAGAAATTGAAAATACAGGAGAAATACTGGAAAATACCTTTACAGGATGATAGCAGGATAGAACTGTATAATACGGGATAATCCTGGGAAAAACGGGAGGGTTGACAGTTGCTGTAGTGTATGAGTGTGTGTGTGAATCCGAGGGTTTCCCAGTACTGGGTTGCAGCTGGAAGGGCGCCATCCGCTGTGTAATAGCTACATATGCCGGAATAGTTAGCGTTTCATTTGACCCCTGATTAATAAGGGACTAAGCCGAAGGAAAATAAATGAATGAATAAATATAAGCCCTAAACAAATACTTATAATTATATAATAAATAATTTCTCCAGTATAATAAGCATCTCGTCTTTTTTAGGTCTGCCTGCAGTTATTGTTGGCATTTCGTTGGGTTTCACCTACAGTGTAAAGGAGCCTTTAGGTTACCGACAAGAAGAGTTGTAAGAAACAAATACTTTGAGTACTTTGACATTTTATTTATTTTAAGGATTTAATTTATTAGCATTTTTACATCTCTTTCCTGCAGTTGCTGGCTGGCTGCACTGGACCACAATCTGAACTTCAGTATGGGGAAACCCATGTTTTGGGGATTCGTGCTCCCTTTACTGCTCATGCTGATCTCAAACGCAGCGATACTGCTGCACTTCTCCCATAACATCTGCAAGACAAACCCCAACTTAAACAGGTAAGAGTATTTTAGGACTAAAAAAGCTTCAGTTATCAAATAGAATAAATAACATTTCACCAATAACCTTCATCCTGTGTGCAGATCACGGAAAACTCCTCTAAAGAAGAAGATTTTGAGTAGTTTCTCTCTGGCAGTGATGCTCGGCCTGTCCTGGGCCATCGGTTACATTTTGCTCATCACCCGTGAATCACATCTGCAGTTTATTCTGACTGTGGTTTTCTGTGTCTTAAACACAACACAGGTATGTGTATCGCACACAAATGTACACAAACATACAGTGGATATAACACCAAAAACACTTCAAAAATGCAAATCGATTTGATGTGAATTGACTAACTTGATGTCAAAATGACATCAAATTGACATCTAACATTGGCCTCAAAAACACGTCAAAAATCGATTACTGAACTGTCCTGTAATCAATTTTAGATGTCAATTATATATCAAAAATATGTGCGTTTTTTAACATCAATGTCAGTTTGATGTTGATTTGACATGAAGGTGCTGGGAAATTAACTCAACAATTTGACTCCATGAGCTTTCTGTCCATTTCCAAAGGGTGTTCAAATACTGATTTTATTCACTCTGAGGCCTGTATTAAACTCGCACCCAGCTATTATGGCAGCTCTGCGTCCATCAAAAATAAGCTTTCACAGGAGAAAGTTTTATTTATGGAAAAATAAGCATCCAGATATCCACGAAAGCTACACGTCCACAGTGCCAAACTCAGTCTGACAGGTAAAAGTGTTCTTTTGAGACTTTGCTTTCATATGCATCACAATATCTTATAATAAAATAAAATAAACACCTTTTCATGTGCTTTTCAACTGTGCTTGTTTCAAGCAGGGACTGCTAATACCATGGCAGTTAATAAAGAAACGGAGGAATATCAGCTTGTGTCTTGTACTGTACTGTATTTTCAGAATTGTCTTAGAGTTCATAAACAGTAAAAAGGGATTAGTTACTTTACTTAAAGTGAAGTTTACATTTCCAAGTTACCCATTGCAACCTGAAAATATACACTGACTTAGTTTGTATAATTATGCACATAATTTATTTACAGAGTAATTTTAAGGTAACATGTTTACTTGCTTTTTAAAAGCAAAAGTCAACAAATTGCTTTTTACATTGTAGAACAGTATGTTGATTAAGTGTTAAGTTAGCAACTCACTTTTATACTGTAAGATGTTTTATACTGCATGTTTTATGCTATCCTACAATATCATTGTCAGTTCTATCGTGAGCATGTGTAAACTGAGTCATGTACAAATGTACTGGAAATACACAAATCCTAAGAGTTTGGCTCGTTTCTTTCTTTTTACAGTACTAATCGTTGACATATAATATTGATAAAATGACATTATGTGTTTGAATTTATTTATTCGTTGTCTTAACGAGATCACATGTATGAGTTTAAGGTTTATTTTTATGGATAGCTCAGTCATACTGTAGATGTTGTATTATAACAATGTAATTTTTCTTTTGTTGCACTAAAGTCAAGAGAGTGCTTCCACCGGAGGGAGCCATATACAAGAAAATATATTTGAAAGCTAGAAGATACATAAACTACTGTATGTTTATCTTAGACCAATTGTTTATGCGCATTCAGAGCGTAGTAATTTAATGTATTTGTTACACCTACGTTTTAATCAGTGTATCATGGCAACATTTTTGCATAGAAGAAGGATAAACGGCAACTTTCTGTAATGAAATTCATTAGAAAGTATTCAACGTAATTAATTTGCTTGATGTCTCATCCTGTTAAATGGTACATCTTAATTTTTGTCATGTTTTTAGCTAAAAATTCAGAAAAATCTATAAAGAAGCATTGTCTAGATAAGTTAAATAAAATGTTTTGTTTCAGGAAAAAGTCAAAATTAAGTGATTTTTTTTCTTCAAAACAAGCAAATAATCTGCCAATGGTATGTAAAATAATCTTATTTCAAGCAAAAAACTATATTCTTTTACTTCCCCTTAATTATTTAGCTTGTTTTAAGCCACTTAATGTTGAGATGTGATCACTGAAAACAAAACATTTTGTATTTTTCTAGAAAATGATTCGTGATTTAAGAGTTTTGAGATATTTTTTACTAGAAATAAGACAAAATCTCTTAAGAAAAGCATTTTTATGCAGTGTTGGTTTGCCCTGTTCATATACAAGTAAATAAGTGAAATATAAAACGTATTAATGTATTGCAGATGCTTTTTAGTAGGACAAAACGTTACAGGAATAGCTTTGTCCCATCATCTATTGTCGCTCTGAATAAATTGTAATATTTTATAAGGTACTTTTATATGTGTGTTTGTATATGTGTGATTTAATTGTTTGTTTCAAATGCCAAACTTTGCTGCAAAAAGAATTTACCTGCGGGTACCAATAAACTCAGCTCAACTCAAATATGTCCTTCCAACTAATTTTCAAACCAGTTAGTTTACATAAATCAAAGTTCTCTCTTACCAACAGTATTTCAAAACAAATCTGTATTTGTATTTCATAATTACATTACCAAATGCTAGCTAAAAACATGTCGAGGCCACTCAAAGTTTTTGTTATTAGCAAGTGCCGAGGTTTTGGAGCAGGTGCCAGACCATATGGGTTGTAACTTTCTGTCCTTTCAGAAACACAAGTCCAATATTATTCAGTCATAGAGTTGAGCATATAAATAAGACTTCTGTATAACTCATAATTCACTATTTATAGTTGGTAGTCCGCATAGACTAAGGCGTTTTCTCTTCCTTTGTAGACGGTGACCTCATGGCCGTCAGCGCGGTTCTGACCCGTTCGGTTCGGTTATGCGTGTGTGTTTGTCTGTATAAATACTAAAATGAGAATGTTAAATTGACCCCGGTCACAATGTATATAACACTCGCAATTCATTCATCTTCCGCAAGAGGGCGCACACATTCTGTTCCAGTCAACAACACCTCAAGTAATATTGATGTCCACAAAACGTGTTGAACACATTTGTCACAGATGTGCCATTGAACAAACACGTAAACATAAAGGTATGTTGATTAAATAGCACATAAACCTACACATAACAGACCTCCAAAAAGCTAAACCACCCTATATTAGAATCCTGTAGTTTGAGGATTGTTTTTGAGGAGCCAACTGGCTTAAAATGCCAATTATGTGAACTAGTTGTTTGGTCCTCAGGATGACTGGATTTGAGTACAAAGCACCAGATTCTCCTGTTTGGAGTCACTGGTTTTATAGCTGTTGAAGTACTTACTGGCTAAAACGTTTTCAGCTAAAATGGCTGACAACACACTTTTTGCCCTGTTTTGTTCACGCCTCACAATTTACTGCAAAGATAATTAGATTTCCTTCTTCTGCCTGCTTAGTTCCTGAACGTGGACTTTCTTTGAGAGAAAGCATCGTATTCTGGGAATTCTGGGTATCGTGTGTCTCTGTGATCTCAATTCATGACGGTAAGTGACCGGTTAGCAAACATGTGCTTTTATATATATATATATATATATATATATATATATATATATATATATAT
>CAIGQW010053658.1:146545-178367 GCA_903798125.1 Danio choprae | reverse complement strand
AAAAAAAACATGTTTGCAAAATTGTTACAACAATGTTCAACTTAATTTGTATGTTTAAATTCAGCCCAAATAAATCGTTTACAACCACTTAACTTAAAAAAAAAAATTGTAAATCCAAGGAATAATCTTTGAATCATTATTTTCAGTGTAGTTTTTGGGTGAACTATTCCTTTAACACACATTGTGAGTAACTTACTCCATAATGTCAGCTTGCACATTGTTAAACAATTATCACAATAAAATATCACTGCTGCCACCTGGCCACACAAAACCTTCTCATTTGACATTCATCAAGTACTCAAGAAATAGCTACGGATGCTAAACCAGCAGCTAGCATGTTTCAGCTAGTCATCAGAAGTGAAAACTTGAGCGCTTTCCCTCATATTTCTCTTCTACATGATTAATGTGTTATTGGAGTATGAGCTTTGGCTTCAACAAATAACACTGGATCGATGGAAACAGATCGAGCGTTGCAAGCGAATATCGTTGTGTCTCTGTGTGCCGTTTCTCTGCTGGAGGCGAAGCTCAAGACATTGTTTTGGAAACACTGAGTCGGCCTGTTTTTCTTTTAGGTCGATGTGTCTCTCCTGCTGCGCTCAGGCTTGACAAATGGAGCGTTGCAGAGGAAATACCCCTGATCTTCTCATGTCGGGATTCCCTCTGGATGGACAGATGGTCCGTTTGAAAAAAGTGTGCGAGGGGGAAAGAAGGAAAGAGGAGAAACCAGATTGATGGAACCTGTCTGTGTGTTGATTGGCTGGGTGATTGTGAGTTGTGTTCATCAGGATGGTAATGGTAATAGCAGTCCTGTTCTGTCCTGTATTCATATGTTCCAGCTCTGTTCATTTAGTACTAATAGACCCACATTCAGATCCGATGGTTTACTTTAAGGGGCATTAGGAAATTTTGAGACGGGACATCATTTGTCAGGTTAACCTATTACCCACAGTTCATAGCCTTGAGGAGTGGTTATGCAAATTGTTAATAATAATAATGATAATAATAATAGTAATAATAATAATGATAATAATAATAATAATAATAATAATAATAATAATAATTATTATTATTATTATTATTATTATTATTATTAATATTCACCATCAAATTATTATTATTATTATTAACAACAATAATCTGTATTAATAATAGCAATAATAGTTATAATTAATAATAATAATTAATAAGTATAATAATAATAAAGAATAATAAAAATAATAATAGTAGTAGTAGTTGTTGTTGTTTTTGTTTTATTAATATTATTATTACTAATATTGCTAATATGATTTATTATTAATATTGTGTATCCAAAATAGTGTACATTTTGATAAAAAATATAAATTAATGTTGTTGTTTATGCATGCATTATATATAATCATATGGCTCTTTTTGCGACAGTGCTCAGCATATATGAGTACACCCCCCACAAATCCCTCATTTAAATGAATATTTTCTAAAGGGTGCTTTACAGTATTATATTTGTGCATATACATTAGTTTAATCAGTACTGAAGCCAAATCTGGAGCTCATCTAACAAAATAACTTACAATAATGGTTCCAAAATTAGCAGCCCAAATTTAAATGTTAGGGAAAAAAATTAAATAAAATGTTCAAAAATAGCAAAAATCAAGAGAAACAAAAAATATATAAAATGTTGTAGTTTGTAATTTTAGTTTTGCTATATTTTGCATTAATTTAAATATATTATCTTTACATTTCTAAACATTTTCTGTGACTGAAATATTATTTTAATAAATATATCTGTTTAATAAATCAGTTTTGTTCAAATGCACCAATATATATTACCCATAATTACTGAGAAACGAATAAAAATGTTCTCATATATGCTGAGCCCTGTATGTTGTTATTAAATTACCATAACTTATATTTATATTAATAACACTTTATTATGAATAACATTAATATTTTTTATTATAATTAATAATCATTATTGTTGGCAACATGTAATGTCTATAGATTATAAATGTATATATTTATAGCTGATTAATGTCAAAACCATGAAGAACAGTGCAGTGCATTTTTATCAATTATAATTATATATAATAAATAATCAACAATGTTTTTTTCATTATAATTACAACATGATTTTAAATCGTTTTATTTCAAATTATCAACGTTATTTAATATAAATAATTTTGTTCTAAATAGTGTATGTTAATAGAAGAAAAGTACTAATACTATACAATGTACTAATACTATTTAGTAATACTATATATTATTCTTCCAGGGGTGTGTGGATATACGTATACACACACACACACACACATTCACATTGAATTCAAGAAATTTATTAATATAACATTATTTGATACAAATTCACACTAGTAAATAATATAAGCTTTATGTCTCTGAAAACTAAGATTTTTTTTTTCATTAAATAGATCCATAGTAACACAAAGTAGAAGGACAACACTGTGTCTAATACATCAATGATAATTTAATTCCACAGTGGATTAGCTGAATATTTGTGCCGATCATGAGCAAGAAACAGTTATTGAAACGTTTGAAGTGTTTATAAAGAACACTCTCACTGGCACTTCAATGTTTCCATCTCAGTATCGAAGCATCTTGTGAACAAAACGCACATGAACATCTGGTTTAAGTCTTTGAAGAGGGAAAAAGAAAAAAACAAACTTAACTTTTACGTTTCAAAACAGGATGAGATCAATGACAAAACTAGTGAAGGATAGTTCTCTGTTTGCAGACTGAATCCTTTCAGTGCTCATCCGCCTTGTCCATGTGCCGCTTATTGCAGGTTTCAATCCAACTGGCTGGTTTTTCATTAAATCCAAGAGTCAGTCAAAAGGTCAAGCTTTGGCTAGTTAGCCTGGTCTTATTAGCTTCTGAAAGTAGAAAGAAAAAAATATATCGTTCTGTAAATATGCTGAGTTGGTTAATATGTTGTGCACGTGTGTGTGTGTGTGTGTGGTTGAAACCACATGTATATCCATCTCACCACAACCAGTCAAGGACATTTAGTGACAAGGACACACACACAAGCAAATAAAATGAGAGCAATTCAGCAGTGCTTCTGTGAGCCATGAAATTGACCACAGCACGTTTTCATATGCTCTGTGGATATATTTTAGATTTGGTTTGATCGTCAGCAGAATCATTCCTCTTTCCCATTCACCGCCAAATAAACTTTGGTTTAGAACATTAAGTTATAAAAAATTTGATTAAATAATTTTGTAATAATAATTTAAAAATGACAATAAAAGGTTAGATTTGCTGAGTAAAACCAATGACCTGGCGGCACAGTGACTCAGTGGCTAGCACTGTCACCTCAAAGCAAAAAGGTCACTGGTTCGAGTCCTGACTGGGCCAGTTGGCATTCCTGTGTGGAGTTTGCAGGTTTTCTCCGGGTACTCGGGTTGCCGAATTTAAATGTTTGGATGAACTATGCCTTAAATATGTAAACTGCAGCACACTCATCTTAATGAAACAGTAACCTGCATTGTTACTGATGCAAGTATCATTATAGTTATAGAGCATTTAGTACTTTGGCAACTCTGTTAAATAAAATCTCAAACTTGCAACCAAAGGCTTTTCAGTAAATCAAAGGCCTCTTTAATAAGAAACCAATGTGTGTTTGTGAACGTTCTTGAGATCCTCCCAGCACGTGTTGGGAACTAAATTGGACACTGGACTTGTCGCAGGAAGCGTAATTCTTCCTGGCTCAGTTCTTGCTGACACCAGACACACGAACCATGCAGTGGCTGCTTTGAACACAGCTGTGAGAATAGCGAGGCATGAAAGCGAGCTGTTAAGTCTACAGATAGAGCTGTTGATTTGTGTGAATGCCTTGCTGTCAAGTAAAATTGCGAGGGTGGCCTGCGGTCGACAGGTTTAGGTAACCTTTTCATTATCTAACATAAGAAGGTGTTCTCGTTTAAAGTCATTCATCATTGTCTTCTTATGAAGTCCTTAAAATCCTAATCTGGACTTTTTCTCCATTGTTTCCCCAGACATATGTAGGCATAAATACTTCATTAAATTGGCTAGGAATGTTGTGTTGCATAATTGCTAAGTTTTTATGCAAATAAAGTTGTGGAAAATAGTGAGCAAACAGCTTGTTTTGCCATTTTTGCTGATTTGGTCTATTGGCTTTTGATGCAACCAAAACTAATGTTTATATCTAGCTTATATCTCTCTTTTAAATGCACCCCCTCTTTCTTTTGGTTGGAAATCTAATAAAGTCACCAAGAGGCATTTTGAATTTTATAGTCTTCTTTTTTTTACTTCAGCTTTGTGGTTTTCGGAGAATGTCCCTGTATTGGGTTTGGCCAGGCATACTCCTCTTTTTTTCTAGCTCTGGAAAAGTATAGTAATGCAGTAAAGCATGTATTGATGTTTATTTTTATAATTCGAGTTGGTGCAGTGGGGAAAGTTGAGAGGGGTTTAATGGTGTTCAAATTCCCAAGGGTTGAAAGAGACTCAAGTGTTAACAGACCCACCTGAGAGTCTGCTCATTGTATTCTTGAGAAACCCATACAAATTCTTCTGCCACAACAGAGACAAGTAGGACACAGGATTAAAAAAGAAACCAAACGTCTGTTATTTATTAC
Organism: Danio choprae; assembly: GCA_903798125.1. NCBI lineage: Eukaryota > Metazoa > Chordata > Actinopteri > Cypriniformes > Danionidae > Danio > Danio choprae. The sequence goes on along the minus strand of CAIGQW010053658.1, from coordinate 173,778 downwards.
TGTAAAATACATACTGAGAAAAACAAATCCTGAACAATAACAACAACAACAAACAACAGTTTCATCTTACAAACAAGTTCCATGAAAATACGGATAAGCTAGAGAAACTCTGCCAAGGGATTGGCAGGGACACAACTGTACAAAATATGGGACCCAGACAAGCTCTCCTTGAAGTGTTAAGATCTTCAAGACTCTTTGAATGTGTTAACACTCAAAAAAGCTAGATTTTATTTTACTTGTATTGTATTTCACAAGCTTGAGGGGAAAAGATTTTTAATTCTCTCTTAGGTTTTCTGAAAAAATACTTTCTCCATATACATATAAATACATTTGTGCTGTGCAAATTGCAAGTGTAAGGTCGTCCTTACAACCTAGAACCATCGAACATACCATTGGAAGACTACAGTCATGGTACAAAGTATCTGAGTGAAAGTTGATTGACATGTTTTTGTGTGTGTAAATGTGTGTGCGCATGTAAAGAAAATGATTATGTTCATCCCAACCCGTTGTAAACATAGACGTGTCGTCGTCTTGAGTCCATTCTTTCTATTCTAGTGTGGGAAAACTGACTTGTTAAACCAGTACAATGTGTTTGTAAAAGCAACGTAGCGAAGAGTCCTAGCTATACATATCATCTGACATATCAGAGACCTAAATTAATACAGCTGCCTCTGGTTGTAGACAAATCCCAGGCTGTCCTTAAAGCGTTTAATAAAAGCCTGGCCCTTTACCACTGGAAGAAAGCCAGTGAAGAAACCACAAACTTTGATAAATAATATTACACAAAATATCAAAATAGTTTCAGGGAGCCAGCTTCCCAATATTTAAACAAGTATTTTTACCTTTCTTTATGTTCATCACTTCAATGTATCTGAAGTAATTTTCTCATAATGAAATATTTTTTTACTAGTTATTATATGATAAATAAAACGGTGAGGCATTGTTTTTTTATTACATATCACAGATGCACTCAAATGTATTCCCTGACTCTTTGATCCTGTACATTATTATACATGGTATGGACTTCTGTGACGTAGGCTGAGGAGTGACCAAACTCAGCATCACTGGTGGGGGAAAACAGTAAAAAAAAAGCCTGTCATGTGACCTTAGTAGGCACCAACCCCAACCAATGAGAGTTGCTCTTCAGGGTTCCATGTGGACGCTTGCTTCAGTCCTACCATTTCCCTGGGATTGGTGTACCACACTCGTACCATGCGACATAGTTGACATGGGAGTTTCCACCTATCTGGCCGAAGTGAACTGCCTCTTGTCTCATGGCCCGATAGAAGCCTGAAAATGATCAGGAAATGAATTAGATTCTAACCCAAGTAAACATTTATTCACCCGATTGTTTTAAACATAAATCAAAAGCTGCACTGAACTGATGCTAGTGGCTGAAGTTTTTAGCATTCTTGTTTGTCTGGCCACTTAATATCTTTCATATTGCAGGACAAGTAGAACTATAGGGTTACATTGGTGCCGTGACAACAGCTGGGTGAGTGTAACAACTAGGAAGAGCTATGTGGCTGAACCTCACTCCCTTGACCTCAAGCTGGGGATTATCAACTGATGATAGCTGCTGTGGACTTTAGCGTCTTTGTTACTAATACTTTTAATACTACTACTACTATGGTAATCACAGCATGCTGTGAAAGCAATGCAAGTCTTAAGATTTCAAGCTTCAAAAAGGACAACAAGGTAAACTTTTCATATATGAAATTAATTCACATTCAATATCAAATATTCAGAAGCAGTGCTTTGCAGAGACTTTTCAAGGGGCAGGGGGTGCTTGAAGCGGGCTTACTTGAATTTTTAAGTGGAGACACTTTTTCTCCAAGAGAAAAAAAGTGCAGCTGCTCTAGCACCTGATTTGAGATGATTTGTACTGTGATTGGATAATCTAAAGCAGGGTTTCCTAATCTTGGTCCTGGAGGTCCAGTGTCCTGCAGATTTTAGCTTTAACCCCAATCAGATACATCTGGACTATCTAATCAAGTTCTTACTAGGCTTTCTAGAAACATCCTTGCAGGTGTGTTGAGGCAATTTGGAACTAAAATTTGCAGGTCACCAGACCTCCATGACCGAGTTTGAGAACCCCTGATCTAAAGGGTGTTAAACACAAACTTTTTTCATGGTATTTGTTGATGATTTAGACATTTAGAGCATTTAGATTCTTTCTTTTTGAGAATGGTATCTGGATCTGGTTGCCCTAATTAGTTGCCACCTGATTACCCATTGATGGCATCATTGCGCAATGACGCCTGGCAACATTGCTCTAAGTTTCCCTGTTTATAATCACATTAACAGTACAATAACACTGTATTCATGGTTTCGTTTAGTTCCTGTACCTGGTCTGCTTGGTAGCTGGTCTGCAGGAAGCTGAGTTCCTGTTCTACCATCCAAGAATGAGTCCACAAACTGGCAGTGGTCTTCACCAAAACCGGTCTGGTCTCCAATATTGTGGAATTTACCTGAATGGGATGAAAGAAAAAAAAGACCTTGCAATTCCAAATATATTCAAACACTAAAAAGACCCAAAGTATAAATTAGTTTTCAGAAGACTGACCATTGAGGGAGTCGCTCAGGTAGATCTTGTACCGCAGGGAGTTGCAGAGTTGGACACCAACAAATTTGCGGTACCATGTCCTTTTCACATACTGTTTCCCGTTGCACTCAGAATAGGAGTCGGTTTTGAAGGGGAACTGTGTCCAAATGGCGTCTTTACCTGAACAACATGCAGCGAAACCACAAAATGTTATTTTACTAACTGACGAGATATTATGTTCTGGCACAGTTAATGCAAAACAATGTTTCTTTCAGTGCTCTTTTTGAAAAAATCATTGGAGTACAGACCCTATTTTTTGTTTATACACGTGTTAGAAAAGGTCTGCTGGACCTTTTAAGCCTTAAGAGCCAAGGGGTTGTTCCGTTAGTCTCTGTTTCCATTGGCTTCTGTTATAACCTTGTCTTACTATTGGCTTACTTTGCTCTCTAGATACATTGTTCCATTACCCTGTCAATTTTGCCTCAGATAGACAATGCACAGGACAAAATCAAGGGAGATTTATTTCAAACTTGCCCATTCTTGCAACTCGATGAGTGCAAGATGGTAGTAGAGGCAGGAATGAAGGAGGACGGTGTTATCCATTTGCCACTCTTGGGTAAATGTTTTGTCTGGCTGAGAACTTGGTATGGAAGAAGTGAACTCATAGGAAGTCTCCACAGCTCCTTTACCCACATTTACATTTCCTCTAATAGGACTGCTCGTTACATTTATCCATTCATTCAACAGATAGGAATTTGTCACCTGAGAGAAATAGGGTGCAAAGATGAAACACTTACCTGAGATGTTTTCGCTCACTCGAGGATCCGCTGCAAGAGAAAACAGAGCGTGATTGGGGAGAAATCAGAAATTATGATTTTGTTTTACAGCCACAGTCATAGAGACAATCAAAATGATCTGTAGACCGTAGGAAAGTTACTGACACAAATCGTCCAACTCTACATTGGCTGCTCATGGGTGGGCAAGGTGCCTCAAGCGAAAAGAAAAAGTACAATAAATTCCAACAAGCAGAAAATAGTGTGCTTTTCCAGGCAATTTTGAATCTCCCTTATGAAGAGAGATCAGCTGGCATGAACTAACCTGCTGGATCTGCCAAAGCTATAGGGGAGAGACTGAGCCTTAGGGGCCTTGGCGGTAAAATCTCATCATTCAGTTTTCCTCTATTTCTTTCCTGTCATCGCACATATGGACTCTTTTTTTCTTCCTTGTTGTCTTTGCACTGCTTTCCATTTTGTTGCTAGCTTTATTCTGTTTGCAAGCCAGATGAGGTTTCAAAACTAAAGCCTCCTCCCATAAAACATGTGGATGATATGGCTCTTTATTTGTTCCTTATTTATGATATGTTGTTACTGAGCTTGTAAGACAGGGAATGTTTGGCAGTGTGACATCACTCCAGGGGTGCATCTGCAGGCACTGATGGGGCCAAATGTTACAACAGTACGGGACATGCTGGAGTCATTATGTTAATGACAAGCAACTCATTACATGTATTTCCAAGAGATAAAGGAGAGGTAACAAATATTGACTGACTTTGAGAACAATTTGCAACTCTTTCCCATGGATATTTGACTTGTGTACCTAATACTGGAATTTGGTTTAGATACAATGACTCCTGGTTAAACTATGACTAAAATAAACAAACATTCAGATTACTCTAGCACATCACATATTTTAGATTAATATCTAAATATATATTAAAGTATGTTTATGACAAGATAAGATCTCAATTCTCTTGGAAACAAATGTTATAAGGGGCTCTGTGGTAAGAATGCCTTCAGTAAAAAAAGGGGGGGGGGTTTTCTGGTAGTTTAAAAAATGTCACACGTTTTGTCTTCCCATGGTTTTAAAACTGTAAATGTATATTTAAATACTGAAAACATAATGTAATTATGAAGTAAAAAATATTTTTGGGGCTTGTCCAGACTTTCAATAACCCATCTGGATAGCTAAATTTCTTGCAGTGTGAACATAGCCATAGTCATGGTCGTTAGTCATTAAGGTCTGCATGGGTCTATACTTATATAATTTTCTGTTCTGTATAATTTTTTTCTTCATGTAACAATTTTGATCATATCTCATGTCTAAATATATTTTTTCAAATAATTTAGATTTTTTTTAAGAGGAGTTCTACAAGGAAAAACAAAAGACATTGAATTACCAGACTCTGTGCTGAAGGATACAGGTTCACTGGACGGCCCTTCACCAAGCTCATTCTTGGGCTTCACTTTGAATTCATAACTGTAAGTTAAGATAAAAACAGGTGATGGGACATTAAGTTTCAATTTGATCCACAAAAAAACATTTAAGTATATTCTTTTCACATCAAATGTTATTCTTTTGACATAGCAAGGAGTCTGCTTGATCCAAAATTATTAAAATGGACTTCTTTATTGGAAACCCTTTGAGTTGTTGTCAAATTTGAGCAAAATGAGGTTTTTATTTCCCTTCTTCTGGTGCCTGACATTTGATATATTTATTCAGCAGAGTCTGAGGACTCAAAGTCTGTGGCCTTCTTTAATGGATCCTCCATGTGTGATCTAAAGACATTACCAAGGCCCACGTGCCTGAAGACGCAGTCCATAGGAAGCCCTGGTTTATTTTGTGTCACCAGATCTTGAACCTTTATTGAGCCTCATTAAAAAGAACCCCCCCCCTCTCTCTCTCAAATCTCTCAATTTCAGCATGGTACCTTGCATAGAGTGGTTGGAGTTCTGTATTAATACTGTACCTGCTCTCTGGTTTGAGGTTTTCCACAGCTGTATGAGTCTGGTTGGTAGTCACAATGGAAACCTGTTCACCATCAGGACCTTTGGTAGTTGAGATAACCTCATATTCTATTTAAAAGACAAAAATAAAAAGAAAATTGGTTACAGAATAGTTAGAGTTGAGGGTTAGTGTTTGAAGAATTCAAGTTAGCATTTGACATATGGGATTTGAGGGTAGAGGATTAGTATTTGACCAAGTCAAGAGTTAGTGTTTGATCAGCCAGATCATTAAAGTGGACCAAAAGTGGCGGCATATCAGATTACTCTGTTCAAAGCTGAGCAATTAAAATAAAGGGTAGGAATTTGACCAATCAAAGTCAAGAGGTGGTGTTTGATCAGTCAAATGGTGAAAGTGTACAAAAGTAACAGGTTATTGTTTAATCCAGTGGTGATCAAACGTGGGGTGTGTTGAAGCAATTTGAAGCTAAACTGTGCAGGACATCAGCCCTCCAGAACTGGGTTTGGGCATCCCTGGTTTTATCAATCACAGTTGCAGGATAGGATTTGTGCCATACCCTAAACCCTTGACTTTGATCTCACGATATATTACTCATTATATACCTCAGAAAAAATGGGTTTAACGATATTACATCATGAATTTTCTTATTGATCCATCCTGCAGTCCTACCTGTTGTCTCATTATCTGTTTTCTCCCAGTCAAGAATAATAAAGGAGGGACATCCTTCCACTGTTACAACGGTGAGGTTGGATGGAGCTGTTTTTGGAGGGTTGGTGACATTTTGTTCCCCCCTCTCCTCCTCGGGGAAGTAAGTTAGAGAGGTGGTGATGGAGCAAGGTTCATCTGGCTTCTTATCCGTCTTGTAGACCACATGTGAAGCTGGCCAACAACAAATTCTTAAATAAAACAAACTTCATTCAAAGTGCTTGGCATGGATGGCTACAATAGATAAGGAAGTATCATTACCAATGTAGCGATCATTGCCCAGGGCATCAACTTTAGAAGAAGGAATCTGGCTGAAAACTGGAGAGTTCTCCCAGGTCTCATATTTGGGTGCTAGGGAAGTGTCAATAATTTCACAATGTGGTTGAAAACAAATTCTTTTCTTCAGAATATACTATGTGAAAATTTATGCAATGATGTTCCAGTAGAAAATTATAATACATCCCATGAAGACAAACCTGTCACTGCTGGAGCAGATGTTGTCTTTTGTTTGGAAGGTTTTGCTGTAACAGGTGGCAAATTGGGCATCAAGATAGAAGCTTTGTCCTGGTTCACATCTGTCTTCTTCTCTTTTCCTTACATAAGTGATTACATAAATGTTTTAACACATATTTAATTAACATTTCTATACTCTAATGGTCAGTTATTATGAATCACAGATAATTTCTTTGAATGTTCCCTGAGGTATATTTGTATTTTTATGTTTAGTGAACTTTTTACCCACCTATTCTTTCATGCATGCCCACAACATTAGGGGTTTTTAGTGCATTATTCGGGCGTCCTGCTGAAGAACCTGGAATAATGCAAGTGAAAGAGATGGCATGAAATCAAGTCTAAATCTACAATCCTCCTCTCCCTTTTCTTTCATTTGTATTCATTAATAAATGTAAACATAGACATGGCAAGTCCAGAAAAGAACCCAAAGCTCTGTAACACTGCAACAAGAGGTCAGAGTAATCACCTCACATCCTCATTTTATTCACACATCTCCCTAACAATCTCCTAACACTTTATCAGACAAAGAACTTCATTGACATTATTTACAATATTATTTTAGTCATAAAATGAAATTTAAAAGTCTTGTAATAACCCCCATTAACACTACAGGTTTTTCCAATGAGTACCATGTAAAGGGTTAAGGTTTAATTCTCAGCAGCGGAACAGTGGAACACATAACTACCAACCTAAATGTGGACGTTTAGGTTCCAGACACAGCATCTATTATGATTATGTTGTTGGTGTTGACCAAGTTTTTTTTTTTCCAACTTTTAAGACATTGTCATCCTTATAAAAATGGAAACAAAATAAAAAAGCCAATTTCAATCTGCAAAAGGTTGTCCTCTGAAATGAAAATGTTATAAATGAATTATGTTACAAAGTCAAATATACAACCCTCTCTAAAAACAAAAATTCCAGTCTTATTTCTAAAGATGAAACAAGGGAGGATGTAGCCTTGTTCTGAACCACAATGTAGTCAAATACATGAAATTTACAAAAATGAAAACAGTGATTATCAAATCATTCTCCTAATCTATAGTATAATGTGTTCTGTATAATGTAAAAATATCTTCGGAGAACCTGCACTTTAGATGCTTTACTAAATAGGAGTAGCAAATTGAGAGGTCAAACTCATTTGAGAAGCCAATTACTAGTGAAAGAAAATACACTATTTACTTTTTGATTGCATGGATGAAGTCTAAACATTGGCACTTCAATGCCTTTCAAGTCTTCAGTTCTCAATGCCATCTTGTAGTCAAGCCAAAAGCAAACAGGCAAGAGTATGTGGACCCTTCCCAGGAAAACTGATTCAATTTATATTTGAGCCACCAGTTGTGAAACCCTCACTTCATCACAGGGCAATCAAAAGCAGCTCAGCTCCCTAGACCTTGTGGCATGAGTTAAAATGACAAAACTGGGTGGCGAAAAAACGAAACTATGCTGAAAATAACTATAGACCAACAGATGTCTTAATTTTGCTGAGAGAAAGTACTTTCCAGAAGTAGGAGATGGTGATTCCTGATGACAATCTATAATAAGACTGATTTGTTAGCCAACCACAAAAAGACACCAACTGCTCATGCTCTTTACAGATATCTAACTTTTAGTGAGTGGAGAATTCATGATAATAGATTTTGCTAATTTGAAGTGATCTTTTTGGATTTGTTCCACTGTTTTTGCTCAAGCTATAAGTAATGCGATGTGACAATCACTTTGCAGTCCTCATTTTGACTGCCATTTGTTTTGTTTTTGCAGATTTTCCACTGACTCTGGCAGCAGTTATTCATCAAATTATCAAATAATAGGAAACATATAACCAAGCAAATATCCAGATGTTTAGGGACCCTTTACATGACTCTGCTTTCAGCTAGTAACAGATTTAAATGTTTTGGTCATTCATTTACTGTACAAGCCTAAAGCATTTTAAGTAGCTGAAAAATGAAAAGAGGTGGCTATGCACTTAATATTGCATAGGGACATTGACAACTACTGGCATGCATAATTCACATTTATTTTATTTTGACAACACTGTGTTTGAATGGCAGTTGTAAAGTGATGCTGTATTTCCAAAGTATGCCAGATTGTGGAAGTCTCTTCCAAAACCAAGTCCAATCTTAACCAAAATTCAGTTGTTGTGCTCAGTACATGATCTGGGGTGATATTTGCACTGATTTAGCCAATTTTGTTATCTGGATGCTTAGTTCTATTGACCAACTGTTTCAGCACAGTTCATATTATAATCGCAATTCTTGTTCACAGTTGTTCACATTCTTGGTGTAAACAGACCTTTACTAGGTTCTCTTGCAAAGGCATGAATTTTGCCATGTTCTTTGAACATTTTGCTTTTGCTACACATATAAACAATTTGGCAGACTTAAACAGACCCCATACCACATGGAAGCTCGTGACTACAATAAAGCATGCAAGTAGTCATGCACACAATGAACTTTAACCAGAAGCAGCTACAATCCTCTGCAGAGGGGAGTTTCAAACATTATTGCTGAAATGCACAAATAAAAGAGCCACAGAATGTTACGAGACAGTTTAGGACATTGCGGTGGGTCTCTGAATCCTCCAAAAGGCGTTTTTCCCCTCACAAATAAATGTCCTACAGCACCACGAGGGTTTAGAAATGAAAGAAACCAATCTGGGGAAAAGCTTTGACAATTACACCACAAAGCTCGCGGCAACACGGGATCTGCAGAAGCTTGCAAAACAACAACAAACGTTGAAGACGACAGGCAGATTTTGCGAGCAAATGGGTTGACTGGTGAATGAGGGGACGGATGAATGGACAGACATGTGATTACAAGGGGATTATGGATGAGAAGGACACCAACATGGGCACATGGGCTGCATCACAAACAGACTTTCTGCAGGTTAATGATGGCTAACACACACAGAGTACGAGTTGGCTCTGTTTACCCATTCTTGCTCTGGACCAGATGGCTGGTTTGGGGAAAGAAAGTCCTTTATGGTGCTCACCATTTGCTGTTGGGGGGAAAAGAGTGGATGTTATGGAAAAAAAGGGAAGTAAGGTAGCATTAAATAGTTTTTGCTGAGGTGCAAAGCAGCTGAAGAAAACTGTGGTTTTTGTAGAGGGCAATAGGTGGCCGCTCAACTGCCTGAGGGAAAGAGAGGTCTTTCAAGATCAGATTAGTGCAAATGCTGGCAGTTTGCGTACCTATCGGGCTAAATCACTCATACTTTACTGACAGTAAAACTGTCAGGTGTAACAGTAAGATGGTTGGATTGCACACACACACACACACACCATGTATTGCAAAGGAGAAAATTTTGAGTGAAAGGGGAGAGTGAAAAAAATCATTTTCTTAAGTATTTTTTTACTCATAAGTCTCAGAAAATAAGAGTTCACAAAAAGGAAAATAAAATCGAGTTGAGAAAAAGCAAGATAATTATCTAGATGAAATCTGAGTGAAAAAAGATTTAAAAGAGAAAGAAACTGGGGGTAGAGGGGTAAGAGAAATGTCTTTACCCCCGTGTCTTCTTGAGGGGTCTCCGAGCCTGGTGGGAGAAAGTCTCATGCCATTAGATAAAGAGAAAGGGTTTCTGCCCAGTGAAGTCTGATTCCTGGTGGTCACTGTTAGGAATGAATTGGCGGGTTTGGATGGAAGAGAAGAGATGTCTCCCCGGATGTTCTTACCTAGTGAAGAAAAAAATAAACAACAGCAGCTTTTGGTTATGCCTGGTTGGCTTTTAGAAACAAACTACATGCTGGGCCAGGTACTGTACATTCATGGGATGAATGCGGTGTCTTAAAAGGTTTACAGGTTGATTTGAAATACCAGCTAGTTAGGGGTTGGGATCTTTAAGGACTTCACAATTGACCTATTTTTTTTTCTATTTCTTCAGGTGTGCATATACATTTTTCCAACTTTACGTTTTAACCAGAATGCTTTGCATCTATGAGGTTATGCTTTGTAAGAATTTTTGAGAATCGCTAGAGACAGAATTGTGATGCATAAATTAATCATTTTATTTTCCAACCCCTACAACTAGTCATGTTTCAGGTAATGTACTATCAAAAGCATTTTGGACTTTCTTAGTGTAGATTTGCATACTGATATTTTTAGCCTCTATAAAATTACCAGTACAGTACAAGCCAAGAATCTCAAATGGCACCTCTAATCCTCACTTTTGTAACGTAATGCTGCTTTGAGTGCAACAAAAATCTACTTAATTCTCACATCAGTGCAGGCTTGGCAGAGCTGCACATTAAGGGCATATATTATCTACCAAGTGGGTACTCGATAGAAACCTACTGAAAGCTAAAATAATGAATGGGATACCTTGTGGTTTCATCAACTTGACAGACACATGCACACAACATTTGGGACTGGGCCATAGTCTTTCACCAAAATGGCATGGCATGATCTCTGTTTCAAAAACTGTATAGTTACCATTCTTTTTGCTTTGTTTGCCACCTCGAATTGATTTTTATCACTGAACTTGCTAAACACTGCAGTATGGGATTGGGTTCCCACATCCCGCAATTGTCATGTTGAGTGCGTTTTGGAATACCTACAATGTCTAAAAATACTGTTTATGTAGGCACATTTTGAGGTTTGGAAAAGAGACATAAATATTTATATTAAGACTGGATGATACAACAGTTGTGTCTGTGCTTTGATTCGATCGAGACTAAATCTGATGTGGTGGTGATGGCAGTAAAGTGCAGCAGTGCATTCCTGTGAAGACAAAACATGGTGTAGGGGAGGACACAGGAAAGCTGTGATTTTAGACAATAACACCGACATGATATACACCAGTGGGATAGTTGTGATAGCTTGCCTGACAGAGCAAATAAATGAGAGGATTATGTGAACTGATGTCACTGTTTTTTGCTGTTTTTACTGGCCGTCTCACTCACACATACTACAGACAGCTCTTCCTGTAATCCATTGAGCTGGAGTGTGAAATAATGTCTGTTTGTGGCTAAAGTTACAGAATTACTGCATTTGATTGAAATGTGGTTTGAACGTCCATTAATTTCCTGTGTATCACTTTCCTCCAAAGCCACCCCAAAATGAACTGCATAAAGCTTTGAAGTCTGATATTCTGGTGTTTAGTCTAAGTTTTAATGGTAGAATGTGTAGCCAATGGTTGAATAATAAATGGCAACATAAAATACCCAAGTATCTGTGTGAATTGCAGTACATTATTTTCTCATTATCTGTCAACCATCAGATCTTGAAAATAGTATTTGTTTAATATACTCTGAACGTAAGTAGGAAACAGGAATTACCAGAGGAACCATGTGGCATCTGAGTGGCACTAGGTGCCTTGTTTTGAGGATGTCCATGTGGGGGTGCCCGGGTACTGCTGGTAAGGGAATGGGGAGTAGGGGTGACTGAAGAATGGGAGGGTTTAGTGGGTAGGAGTTGGGGAAGGATGCGGTGGATCTCCACCAGCTGAGAGGAGTCATTTCTAACATGGCTGTCTGAATCTGTTTAAGAGAAAGGAACAGATGAGCCTCAATGCTGGAAAAAAAACAAGTCATTCCAGCTCAAGGTGGTCTAGTTGGTCAACAATTTGGAAAAAAAAAAGAACCAACTCAATAGCTTGGCCAAAATAGTCTAGCGGCTCAAACCAGGTTAACAAACCTAGGGGTGTATTGCAGAAATATCCTAACATTTAAATCTTATCCTCTGTTTGGAAACCATGGTCATTTCAGTTAGTATCACTATTTGAACAAAGGCTATTCCAGAGCAGCATTTCCTAAGTGTGTTTAACTATCTTAACTAGAGAAAGGATGGTGGTATAACAGAAATATCCTAAAAACGGTCTTAATTTTTGGGTAGCCTTAAAGCTAACTTCACAATTATTCAAAATCTAACATAGAAAATGCTGTCCAACAATTGCATTACATTTATTAATGATTTAAAATGAAGAATGAACAAAGACGTTTAATGGTGAAAAGACTCTTGGAGAACCGTAAAGATGTGTTACATTTCCAAAAATAGTATCAGCTTTGCCTTTTGTACTGAAGTGAACTTCTGCGGCAGTCAAATTATAAGCTTGTCAGTTTTGTTTATCCATTTTTTAGGCTAACTCATTAGCAGCTCACTTGATATTGGCTGACCTGAAAAATGGATTGTTGAATTTGATGACACAATTTAAGATTTCCTTTAAGATTTAAATAACATATTGAAAGACCCAAGATAAGAAACTTTCTTTAATACACCCCCCTTCCTACAGAGTCCCACTAGATGGTAGAACGGTTGATAGTCCATCTTGACCAGTTTGAACCACCTTAAGCTGATTTTGCCTGAATTTTCCAGCATGACTGACTATTGAGACCATCATTAGAGTACAAATTTGTAGGGAATTTTTGGTGGTGCGTTGACCTTTAAAACATTTTTAACAGTTACTCAGTTTTATTCATCAAGTCATAATGACACGGATGCTCGATTGCCTGTTACTGACATTGACCATTTATCTTAATGGTCCTGTCAAGGGATTAAGAATAAACTCAATGACTTTTGGTCTCATAATCAGTTTGGCTTCAAGTGGAAAAACACAGAGTGTGTTGTACTGTTATCTTATCCAGAGTTCAGAGACAGAGGAAGACAGGAAAGGAGGTGAGACTCCCAGAATTCTGCCTTTCCCTGCTAGAACTAAAAACATGGGACTGTCTCTTTCTCAACATGCAGTGACTTCATGCAGACTGAATGAAGGCCAGTGATTCAAGATGCAAAAAAAAAACTCTGAAAAAAAATGAATTGAAGGATTGATGAGGTCAAAGAAGAAGGTGATTTAGAAGCTCGAAAGATGAAAACTAAGGTTCAGGGAAAGAGACAACTAGTTCTAATTCACAAACTAGTAAAATTAGTAAAAGTTGTTTCCTCATGGGCTCACTGCCTATGAAAAAATGTAGTTTATAAAAATGTAATAATATCGTTCTATAGAACGTATATCTAAACCTGCTCCTGAATGGCTACTGTCCTGCAAAGTTTAGCTCTAATCCAAATTAAATAAACCTGAATCTGCAGGTAGTCAAACCATTCACACTCACTAGCAACTACCAAAAAAGCTGGAGAAGCCAATAACTGCAGGACAGTGGCCCTTTAAGAGCAGTATTGGACATCCCTGTTGTTTAGTAAAGTGTCTGCAGTACTGCAGTACAGTTCAATCATTTGCCCTTTTTTTTATTATTTGTGAATATTCTAGCAATTTCCGAGTGAAAATTTTTTTTACACTTTTTTTTTGTTGGGCATATCCACAGTTACAAAGAGAGGCATAGAAAAAGAAGGACAGATATAAAGATATTTAGTGCCATTTACGGCTACAGTAATAAAACAGATGGGGGACTGAAGAAACCAAACATTTATAACAGTTGTGATGTGATTGACAGGTAATGAAATGACAGGGGACTGAATGGGTGGAAATGAGAATGACAGGAAGAGAGCTGATTGGTGGACACAAAGTCTGACTGGTGCTGATGGGTGGAGCGTGAGCAGGCCTAGAGAGACTGTGCCAATGCGTGACCATGCGTGACCACAAAGGGGCTTTCGCTTCATAGCACCCTGGGTAAACTTACACTTACACTTCCTCCTCACTGTAGAGGCGACCCGTCAGGAATCCTCATCACGGTTGGATCTGGACTTTCTAACTCGATTTTCTTACAGGGCATGCCAGCATGCAGCCAATCATAACAGCGGATATCTTTAATCCCCGCCCACGCCCAGCAAAGCGATTACCAAATGGCTGCTCATAAGCAGAGCTATTTAGAACAAAACTTCTCTCGGTTACCCAATGGAAGCTGAGGCCATTTTGGCTCATTGGCTCTTGGAGCAGCCACAGTTCCTTGCTGGCCCATTGGAGGCGCTGTGGGAAATAATGGAATGTTTCGTAAATGGAAAAAATAAGGGGATAGAAAAAATGAGCAGGCATCCCCAAAAAGGCTTTTAAGTGGGAAAGAGTATTAAATATCTTTACTGCGATCATGACTTCAAATGCTTTAGGCAAATAACTGGAATATAGCCAATTCCTGTATAAAAGAAGAGTGCAAGCTGAAAGAGTGAGAAGGAAAATTACCAAAAGATGTCTTGAGACCTCCAAAAATGCCTGTGTTTTTGGATGGCACTGGGTGGCTTATGTTGTTTGGAACTACAGTATAAAGGAGATTGCGAAGGAAGAGACCAACAGAAAACATGTTCAAATTGAGAAAAGACTGAATGAATTTTGAAGTTTGGATTGCACTGAAACTTATATTAAAGAAAAGTCTTCCCCCAGAAATTAACAAATCTGTCATGCCTTACTCTTACTTTTGCAAGTAACCAAGTAGCATACAACAACCAGAATCTGTTCAGAGCTATGAAAATAGCTGTCAATATAAAAAAAAAAAGACCTAAAAACCTTTTAAAAATATATTTGTCCTCTTTTTGCCTGGCATTACGTATAATTTTTTTTTTTATCAATCATATCAGTAGACAATGCCAAGGAGTAACAGAAATATGAGTAAATGATGACAAATGCGTGGGGTCATTTTTTTAAAAGTAGTAGTTGATGGTCTTACCAGGTCGAAGTGGGAACAGGTTGTGAGGTCCACCCTGTAAAAAGAGGGTTACACACATTTTTTTTTTCTGAATTCAAAGTGTAGAGTGAAAGAACACAGAACAGCTTTCGGCCCTCATATCATGTAAAAGATCTCTATAACCAGGGACTCTCCACCGTGTCTAAAGTGTTCCTGAAATGTCCTGACAGGCATGTATTATTTCCAGCCTCCCCTGAGAATATTGAGTCCCCTACACACATACGCTTGCCAACCTCTGGATTATCGACTCAAGAGATTGAGGATATGTGAGAAAAAGATTGCTCACAGGCAAAGTTTTTTACATCTATGACAGATCATAAATAGACCAGGATGGACAAGAAGGCAATCTTGGCAAAGTATGTCAGGCTTTTTTTGCTACAACAAGAATGGACATGAAAGGTGTGAAAAGTAAGAATGAAGTGCTAGAAAGATATTATCTCTATAGAAAGTCTTTTTAAAGCTAGTAACAACAATGAGGGTGCAACAGATGTTCGGAGTGCTTCAAAGTGTGTTGCTATGTGGTTGCTAGGGTGTTCTAGGTGGTAATCAGGACATTACGATTACATGGTTGTTCTAGTTAGTTTTCAAGGTGTTGCTTTGCATTTACTAGTTATGCTGTCGGTGTGAATGGGGCTTTACTAGGCTTTACTTCTCAAAAGTAATCGCAATAGTTACTAGGATGTTCTCTTTGATTATCAGGGTGCCGCTATAGAGTTACTAAGGTGTTTTGTGTCATTATGAGGACATTGCTAAGCAGTTACTAGGGTGTTTCAGTCATTATCACAGTATGGTATGAAGTATGTAGGGTGCTCTTGGTGGTTATCACAGCGCTATGCAGTTACTTTGACAAGTTATGACAGCAGTTACTAGGTTGTTCTTAGTGGTTACCAGATTATTGCTAATTACTTAGGTGTTGTTAGACAGGGCTTTGTTTTACAGTTACCAAAGCATTTTATGGGTTATCAGATCATTGTTGTGTGGTAAGTAGGTTGATTTTGGTGGTTGTTACTAGGGCTGCTCAATTATGGAAAAAATCATGACCATCATTATTTTGGTCAATATTGTAATCTTCAAAACGACTGGTACAAGGTTGCTACAGTGTTTAGGGCGGTTATTGGGGTATATGGTTACTATGGTATTATAGGATTGATGCCAGGTGGTTACTTAACCTGACCTGTTAGTTACTTAGTATTTTGTAACCAGAACCAGTGTTTTGTTTGTGGTCCTAAAGCCAAATAATTATTTTGTGTCAGAATGTCAACATGGTTTAAAATAAATCAGAAAACACTATAAGTTGTGTGTGACATGGCTTTGCCTACTGTAATAAAGCCATTAAGCTGAGATGAAACCAAAATACAGTACATACCAAAGGTTTCGCAATTGGTCTGTTGTGCTTGTAGTTTATCTGCATGATTTTGTCTGAAAACAAAACGTTAGCAATGCTTGTTACAACTGCTCATCTTACCCCCCGAAAAACTTTGAATTGATGTTTATGGCATATGTTACCTCCCATGTTGGTGTTGTGGATCACTGGCTTGCTCCACATTCCACTTCGGTCATCTTTGTTGGGTCGGACACCAAATTCATAGGGTGTGTTCGGCTTGAGGTTGTCAATCACAGTATCAGAGGTGGAGCATGTCTGGTAGATCCACTTCCTGTTTCTTTCTCGGTAGCGGATGGTGTAGTGCCTGGTTTAAAGACATTAAGAGTATCTAATAAACAAAAGACTCCAGACTCTAGATTTGGCTAGTTATAAGAAAACATCTGGTTTTAGATAAGAACTAAACTGGTTTCCCCTCAGAAAAGCCAGTATCACTATTATAGCAGTCAGGTGTTGAAAAGAGAGACTGATGTTAGCTTTATTAAGAACGCTGGTACATGACTTTAGCTCCCAACTGTTTTTAGGTCAACATTTCCAATGGCCTTTCCAAAAGTCTCCCTTTAATGGAGGGAAAAAAATTCACATACTTTTGTATATGAAAACCAGAGTGAGTTAGAGACTTATGTCAGTGCGTCCCAACAGTGCCTGTATCCTCAAAAAGCATTTAAACATGTAGACTCGCACCACACCTGCAATGGCAGGGATCCATATCCCACACATTTTTTTTCGTCTGTGCAGAAAAAAACATTGTGCTCATTGAATGGCTCTCTCGGTTACGCACCATAAATCCAGCCTCCTGTCAGTGCAGTGAGAATGTTGAATAAAAACCTGCACTGCAATGTTTCTGAGGACTGGACCCCTAAATACTGGAGACAGGGTGCCATGATATTTCATTATCTTTTTTTCCAGGGTTTTTTTCCAGGCTAAATGGCCCCTAAATATGAAGTAAAGTAAATTAAGTCTTCCTCAGGGATTCAGGGCACTCATATGGAACATGTTGGTGGAGGAAAAGTAAAATCCAGATGTTGTGTGTGTAACTCACCCTTCCTCCAAGCAGTCGTTCATGATGTTTCCCTCGTAGGGTGTCTTTAAGTAGGTTCCCCAGGATAGAAGCACAGATGTCGGTGTGACAGAATCTATCACCAGGTGGAGAGGTTTTTCCAGGTTCACCTTACCTGTTTCAAGCCCAGAGTTATTGATATTTAACAGAGCAATATGTGTTTTTGGAGGTTTTCAAGCATACCCATTGATTTAATAGAACATCTGTTGTGCTTTTTCCACTAAATATACAATCGTCTCTAGCAATAGTCTCACAGACTGTTTAGATTTTTAATTCATTGCCAAAATTAATAAAAATTATTTAATTAAATTCATTTTGCATGTTACCTGTGCAGTGCTTCTTCACATCATTGGTTGGCATTGGCTGAACAGCCACAAGGTACTTGGGCTCGGCATCTGTGAAGGCAAAAAACTCAAGGGTTCAAAAACAACTATCAAAAGAGCGTAATATCATAATGTGATGCCAGTCAGGTTTTTTTTTTCATGAACATCTGGCCAACTTAAATGAAGTCTACAGGCTGTAACATAATCCTGTCAAATAGTCAATAAGGGTCAGTAAACACCATACAATTTGTACAACTTTTCATATAATTTGGTTATAGTCAAAAGTCATTTGAGAGCCTGAAAATGCAATAATTGTTTGTTTAAAAAAAACAAAAAACATCTTCGTGTTGATTGTAAAAATGTTGTAGTCATGCGCATACATATTTAGTGGTTTTGAGCATTGTATATATGTGAAATTTTTTATCTAAATCAGTTTTAGTGCATCATTTTGGTGTAAACTTTCCACTATGCGCACCAAATGCAGAACACTGCGTAAATAGTTCTAGTTTGCTCATGGGATGTTTTTTAACTCAAGTTTAATTATTGAACTTGTGTGAAAGACATGTTGAGGCAAATTAAGCATGTTTGAGGCAAATGCATTGCACATAGGGCTGTGTGATTAATCAAATTGCAATCGCAATTTGAAATGTTGCGATTAGCTAATCGCAAGAGGCTGCAATATGAAATTTGTATTATTTATTTCCCCAGCACAGAGCAAACGTGTGCATGGCATCTGTGTGTGACAGTCTTACTAGCCAATTGAGTGCGCACACTTTCGCTCTGCCCAATCAGAATTGTGCAACCAAACTATGCGCACAAAAATCACAAACAGGAAAGCACGGACGAGTGGGGTGATTGCGTCTGCCACTTCAGAAGCATTAATAGACGAATTAATATCAAGGAAAAACAGGACATCAGTAATATGGGAATGTTTTGGTTTCAAAGTCACAAAAAAAATAAAAGTTAATGTTTTGATATCTTCATGTGTATTTTGCGTGCAGTCACGGCTCGCGATGCAGGTATGTGCGTTGTCTGTAGTGTAATGTACTATAAAAATATAATTTGTCATTTTATTTTCATAGGACAGTTATATATAGATGCATTAGATGCAGAATTTTAAAGCAGTTTACCGATTTAAATGCTTCTTATTGGATATTACGTCATTCAATTTGACTATACGCATGACTTTACGGAGACCTTACGACCTACTAACTACGGTTTGCTTTAAGAACATGTGAACAAATTTAGTTTCAAACTAGCTAGCTAGTAGCCCCTTAATGTGGACTTTACCTTCCAGTTTAAGAAAGAACTTACGAAAAGCTGGTGCAACCCTACCCATGAGATAACTAATGCCATAACGCACTACCTCACTAAAGACACGGTGCCTTTTAATGCAGTGACCAAAGAGGGATTTAAAAACAGTCATCTAAATGCAGGATAGGAGATATACACTTCCGTCTCGCACCTATTTTAGCCATTTTGGAGTACCACAGCTGCACGTTTAACGTCATGATAGGCCTATTTTGTGTAGCATCTGGGATCATTATTTTGTTTTAGACAAGATAAGCTACAGAAAGGCTCTTATCAGACATATTAGTTTGCTGAGTGTTCTGTATTTTTATAATTATTATCTTTTGTTTGTATAATAAGCTACACTTTCACCATAATTTGAGTTCATTTTGTTTACAGAAAGGTATGGTCATTTTATTTGTGTTTACTGTTTGCTCTAGAGAAAAATAAGTGTTTCATTTCTGAATATTTAAAAACAAATTTGAATAAATGTTTAAGTAAGTTAATATCTTTTCAGTTCCTTTTTTTTAACTAACACTCACTTTTGCAGTAAGAATCTACAATACAGATTATTGAGCTGAAGCTTGACTACAAAATTAAATCGCAAATCAAATCGAAATCGCAATATCTGTCAAAAAAAAAATCGCAATTAGATATTTTCCCCAAATCGCACAGCCCTAATGGCACATTCTGTGTTATTTATGCCATGCAGCGTTCATTTGCTGATATCCGCACATTTGCATTGACTTTGAATGTAGTTTACTTGCATGAATACTTAATTCTGTTTCCTATTAAGTCTCATAAAAACAGGAACACATAGTGAGGATAGTTTAGTATGCAAAAAATACATTTCATCTTAAAAATATATTAAATATATTCACATGCATAAAAATTAAATGTAATATTTATTTTAAAATGGTATAAAAGTGATAAGCTGCAGATGCTGATTAATCTAGAATCGCATTGCTCTTATTCATTCACAATTCCAAAAGATTGCTGGACTATTGTTTGGTCAAATGTCGAATTGTTGAATGTGAAGCTTTTCACACAGTTTATATCTTTGTGATGACAGCGGTTTGCTAAACATCCGTGTTTCCAATGTAACAGTATTAAACAGCACGTTTGCCAGAAATTGATTTGTTAGCGGTGATAAGTTTGCTTTATGCCTTTATAACAGTTATGAATATGTAGACAGGGAAACTTATTTAGACAGAAAGCCCATTAGGATGATGCAAAATGTGCCATTAGCGAAGTCTGCAACTGTCTGGACAGTTATGAGTGTTTGTGCGTTTGGCATGTCATTTTGGGAAGAGGCCAAAAACCGCCTTAGCCTTTTAGGCCATCTGTTGTGCACGTGTATTGCATTGAAACCTCTGCACACACAGTAAATTCAAAAGCAGTGATCCTTCAGCCGTCGGCCAATATTAAATAATGATGTGACTAAGTGTTCCTATGCTGGATTGCGTAGGTGAAGAAGCCAAAAGCTTAGAGGCCCTTCCTTTTGGAACAAACAATGCTTTGTTTGCAAGCTTCTGAATAAGCGTGTAACCGTCGATGTGTAATTTTATTCTGTGTGCGTCAGTACTTTCAGTTTTGCAGAACATCAAAAGCTTTGATTTGGCGGCTGATTCTTGAGATTTGTCTACTATAATCTTTTATTTTAAGAATAAATTGTATTTTTCTGGGCGACTGCATTTTTCTAAGTCAAAAATCATTTTCATGTTATGGCCAATAACCAATTGAGTGGCTGATATGAAGTATCTACAAAATCTGATCATTATTTTTGTTATGGCCAATATTTCTGCACAAATAGTTTACATTTTAGTTCATTTTATTAAATAGAAGATATTAGATTTCTTCTCCAGGCCAGTAATTGTGTTCAGTTAGTTTAGTAGGTTTTTGTTGAAATTAAAGCATTAAACATTAAAAACTAAAATCACCGGGTTCATGTCACAGCATTGTATATTAGTGTTATTACAGTTTTAATTGTCTTCTTTTAATTTGTTAGAGGGCCTCAAGGTGGCGCAGTGGATAGCACATTCGCCTTACAGCAAGAAGGTCACTAATTCGAGCCTCGGCTGGGTCAGTTGGCGTTTCTGTGTGGAGTTTGCATGTTCTCCCCGTGTTGGCGTGGGTTTCCTCCGGTTGCTCCGGTTTCCCCCACAAGTCCAAAAGACATGCGGTATAGGTGAATTGGGTAAGCTAAATTGTCCGTAGTGTATGAGTGTGAATAGGTGTGTATGGATGTTTCCCAGAGATGGGTTGCAGCTGGAAGGGCATCCGCTGCGTAAAACATATGCTGGATAAGTTGGCGGTTCATTCCGCTGTGGCGACCCCAGATTAATAAAGGGATCACAGCAAGTGTTGTAAACTCCAATACCACTATCCAGACCCTCGAGGATTTTGTGATTTTTGTTCAAAAAATGTAACACAAGTCAACTAAACGTCACAAAATTTTGTGGATTTCGATTTTATTTATTTATTTTTTTAAATTGACACAGCGTGCCATCTGTATAGTTTTACGTTTAAAAACATTCACGAATAGAATGTGCTCATCCGGTATGCAAAGTCTCGAGTTGTCAATACGTTCCTTGTGATCCGCATCGGGTAAAATTATCGCAGCACACAATCAAAGCCTGTTTGAACTAAATGAGTTGAATTGACCGCTAACTTCTATATACAGTATGCATCTGTCGTCATAAGCATAGCCTACTCTCTCGATTTCTCTCATAAGCGTGCATGCTCTGCATCATTTACATGTTCTAGTAGCCATCAAACAACACTGATGACTAGCATTTATTTTCAAACAATCACTTTTATTTTTAAATGTGATACAGCATGCTTTAGGGGTTATCTCTAGTTTCTCACAGTTTCTCTCAGTGTTTTCTTTAAATAAATGACAGTGATCATTGGTTTTTTGAGGTCAAAAACATTTAAGAATGTGTAAATTTGTGTATTTTTTAAGCAAAACAAATAAAGAAGTGCAGCAAATTTTCAAAACTCACCACTAAATTAACCATTTTAGTTGCAAAATCTTGGTGGGACTGACTATCCAATACCAATTATCACTAACACTTTAATATAATAGTCCATTAGTTAATGTTAGTTAATTTACTAATATTAACGAAGTATGAATAGTATTGCGCAACATTTATTAATTATAGTTCAACATTTACTAATGCATTATTAACATCCAAAGTTGTGCTTGTTAACATTCGTGTGAGTGAACATGAACTAACATCATTTAACTTAAATTACATTAACTAATGTTAACGAAAATGAAATAAATGTATTGCCAATTGTTTGTTCATGTTAGTAAGTGCATTAACTAATGGACCATTATTTTAAAGTGTTACCCACTTATCCATCAAATTGCAGACAATGCTGAATTAAAAAATCTCTAATATAATCTCATAATCAAAGTTGTACCAATAAATCCAAAAATGTTATAACTTGAGGCACTAACTGAAGCACCTGGCGAAGGTCATTTAGTAAAGACTAACGTTAGCTTTAGGGTCTCTTTAACCTGACCCTCACCTCTCCAGAATGAACTCTGGGATTGTAGCTCCTGGGACAATAATGATAAATAGACAACAGGAACTTACTTTACAGAAAACGTAAATGAGGTTAACGGCACCAGGAGTCAAATGGGACCTTTCTTAACCTTGTCAAATGTGATCTGTAACTTTTTGGTGATTACAAAATAATGCGGTTACAAAAGCTTTAACAAATAGCAGTCATTTGGGCATGAGTTACAATTTATGTTTTTAAATAATGGAAGAATTGGCGCAAACATAGGTCTACAAATCAAGACCGTGGTTTCGGCGGGGCAAGAAATCGACCGTTTGTGGTTACTCTTCCATCCCCGTGCTAACCCACAAAACAACATTAGCGATTGTGTTGTGGGCTTCCTTCAGTCTCTCAAGTGAAATAACGGCTGCCTGTGGTTTAGCTCAAACTTACCAATCTCGGTCTCATAGGGTTCTCCGTTTTCTGGAAGCTGGATGAACTGTTTGGA
This sequence comes from Danio choprae, assembly GCA_903798125.1. Taxonomy (NCBI): domain Eukaryota; kingdom Metazoa; phylum Chordata; class Actinopteri; order Cypriniformes; family Danionidae; genus Danio; species Danio choprae. The sequence goes on along the minus strand of CAIGQW010053658.1, from coordinate 150,641 downwards.
GAACATACTGGAGCCATAGCCTAAGATGTAGCCTTCAAGTTTGACGTCAGGGTTGGGTCGAACAAACTTCAAAACAATAGTATCTCCGGTGGCATTGATCCGAACCTTCATATTCTGTCTTCTTACTGCAAAAAAGGGAAAAACAAAACGTGTTTGAATTACTGGCTCAAGAAGCAGTGCTGCAGCTCTTCAAATGTTTTCTGTTTCTGTGTTTGACATTCAATGGCAGTAAGGCATAATTGCACAAAAAGAGCAACCTTCAGAACACTGCAATGAATAAATGATTAATTACTTAAAGAGTGAAGAGTAAGACTTTATGTTTCCCATGTGTTGGACGGGGATTGTGAATTTATGGAGTTTATTGATTTATGAGACCAAAGAGGGACGGAGGAGCGCTGTTTTTGAGGAGTGCAAAAGTGTGTGCCATGAAAATCACTGTTGAGGTAAATCAAGGGCAATGGCTTTCACAGTTGAGCTCCTCTTCACTCCTCTCAAAGCACAGTAGCATATGGACCTCCAATATTAGTTACGCCGCATTATATCCAGAGGAATTATGAGCCTTTGTACGTTTTCGGGAATTTGAAAGAGAAACACTTTTAAAGTGATCTGATCATTATCTTTTCAACCCTGCGCCAAGCAATTCTTAATGAATGACCTCCTCCTTTATACCAGCTTCATCTTTCGCTGCCATTTCATTGGATAATTTGCAGCGTGGAAAATGTTTTGAGTCAGTTTCAGGCCCGTTCCTAAATCCAATAAGCCACCAAGGCTGAGCGGAGATTTTTCCACTTCCACCTTTTCCCCATCAATCAGAACTGTTTAACGATTACGCTGAGTTAAAGAGGCCACGAAACGTCCTCCTTAAACTGATTTAAACTGGTCGGTCTGGGCTTTTGGAAAGTGATGTGTGTATTTAACTTCATGAGTAATTGCAAGCTTGGCAGGTCAAGATCATCACCCAAATTTGTCAACGTCACAATGAAGTACCACCCTAACAGGAGCTTTCATCAATCAGACTTATTAAAGGGACAGTTCACTCAAAAATAAACTTCTGTCATTACTTACTTAGCCTTATGTCATTCCAAAACCATCTGATGTCGTATATTTTCATGCTAATTTATTTTTAAACAATGCCAGTTTACAGTAACTACTAAGGAAGTGCATAAATAATATTTGAATGAACAAGTTTAATCAAGTCATTACAAGCTTTGCATGGGTAAAGCACACTATTTATTGATTATCTTCCCATTTATTTAGTTTACATTTGATATTAAGATTTTGTTCACTATTGAAAAATTTGTAAATACAAAAATAAAAACAAATTGTGTATAGAATGTGTTGAGCATCCACTTTCGAATTCTTCCAGAGGTAGTAAAAACACACTAGATTAAATGTCTATTTTAATGTAAATGCTCATTGGCTTAAATTTATTCAGCCACAATAAAAAAACAACAACTACTGTACTCTGCCTGCTGAGTAAACGTAATCATTACAGGATGTGTTGTTAAAAAAAAAAGCACACTGCATTGTACGAAAACACAATGATTACTATTCAAATTATAATTGACGACCATATCCTCTTACCATTTCCCACTAGCAGCTCAAAAATAGCTTTTTTATTTTTATCCAGTTTATGATTATGATAACAGCTCCCCAGAGTGGAAGATTTTCATTTGATATTGATATAGATTCAGTCCAGTCCTCACACACCAATATTGTATGACTAAAAAAAGACCACAGTTGAATAAAGTGCACAAATTGCATGGATTTTATCTTTTTTTAGTGTTATGTGATCACTAGTAATATTATTGTTTGGAAAAGAAAACTGGAAAGGTACCAGCAAGCAGGGTTGGAAAGACAATCGGAACTAAACAATTACTTAATTTAACTTCTAAACTACATTCTTTGCTCTTTCTTAAAACATTTCTGTACAAACCTGTTGTTATAATGATAATTAAAACTGCCTAAACCGTGTGTGTGTGTGTGTGTGTGTGTGTGTGCGCGTGCGTGTGCGTGTGTGTGCGTGCGTGTGTGTGCGTGTGTGTGTGTGTGTGTGTTTAAATACAAAAATCTGTCATGAAACTTTATTGGGCGCAGGCTGACAAGCCATGATTGGTTGCTGTGGCTTCAGCAGCCAATAAGTGTTGTTTTCATGAACAATCTGCAGTGTGTTTTCAGATACCCTCCTCCACCTCAGCTCCACCTGTGTATAGATCTGATACAAGGCTTTCATGTACTGAATGTTTTGTCTACTGCAGCAGTGTGTTATATTCTGTTTGTAAATACAGTGGCAGTAGCAACGTCTTGGTTCTCGCTCTGCACCAATAATCAAAGCAGCAACAGCATAGCAGAACTGTGCCACAAAGATCAATAACATCAACATTGCCATATACTGTACATATTCATTACTATACTAAATCTCTCCATTAGTTTTTATGACATAAATATATAAAACTACCCGTTTCGATCCCGATTTGAGAGGTTTGTACTTGCAGGCCCCAACATTTTTTGTTGCCATCTAACTGATTAGCCAAAATGCATATTTATTTCTTTTATTTTTACTAAAAAGTAGAAAAGGGGGACCTTTCAGATTCCCCTATATTGAAGCAGAGAGTCTATGAGCGAATTCAGTAACTCGTCTTCTTAATCTAGCGAAATCAGTTAAACAAACAGAAAAGAGGATGTGTGTGTGGGATGGGAAGCTGCTGGATTTGTACAAGGGGAAAAATACACACTTCTGAATCACCGGGATCACTTTAAAATAAACTTCCTCAGTGGAGAGCACTTGAAAACGAACTCTACTTTCGATGTGCCCTACCATTACAACAATGTACCGTATCACTTTGATTAAGTATAATTAAAAGGCATGTGCAGTCTTGTTTCTTTACCTGTTCTTTCAGCAGCTTGATTATTTGATTCATAAACCATGTCAATGCAGCTTTAGACTGGAGCCAAGGCTCTGAGTCACGGACAGGCTTCACACTTGCGGTTGAGTGCTGTTATTGGTTTACCTGTTCTCACCAGCTTGTCACCACAGAGGTTTTAAAAGCCGTAGCTATAAGGGATATTTCCCTTTTCCAAAATTTAATAGTTTTACATCTGACAAGAGTCATAAAAAAGTTGCTTTCCAGTTACAGCATGTTAGTGGAGGGGGACTGAGGCAGTTTGAACTCTGTGGTCAAGAGAAACTCTCTTTTTTTTTAGGGAAATCATGTTGGTTAAACCATGAGCATTTTGAAGGCTAATGTCAGTACTTGCCTTTGGGTACATTGGTCAACATTTGGATTAAAACCTTTCATCAAAGTTGTCCTAAAACTAAAAACAATACCCTTTCTTGTCTAAGGAGAACTTTGATTCACTTTTTTGATCCATATTTAAGTGCACATTTAACTATTTTAGTTAGCTAGTTAGTCTTTATACATTTCCCGAAGACAATTTGGTTGCAACATAGAAGCATGTCACACATAATACACGAAACCCATTGTAACCCAGTGATTCTGCATTTTTGAATAAAAAAGATTTGATGTTGTACCTTGAAAAGGCTAGAAACGCAGCGGGTGGTCGAATAGCAAAGATATGGAAGTGAACTTGACACCACTGACAAGCGTAATCATGCTTGCTCTTTCTTGGCGCTAACGTTGAATGATTTCCAGACTCAGACTGATCAACATCATATCCTAAGTCCTGCCCCAAGCTGTATTGTGTCAGATACGGTTCACTTTTAGCTTTTGCGTGAATACGGTCCAGTATTTATTATACGTCTGGCACTTGTTCCACTTGAAACATAATTTACAAACACACTGATTTCTAGAAGGGTCAGTTTGATTTGCAGCATTCTCTCTGGATTGAAGCCATGCTACAGAAGGCGCTTGCCAAGTCTGCATTCAAAATCAGTCCACTTTATCAAATCAAATGTCTTATTCGAGTTGTTTTTTCTTCATGTTCAAGAATAAGTCAAGAAAACTGGATGCATTTCAAAAAAAATGTCTTTATATGTAACCCTAAACAACACAAGTCATACGTTTCCATTTTTGGAAAATGATATTCATTGAAAACTGATTAAAGTTTATATTGATGTATATTGTGTTAGGATAGG